>APFE030733225.1:0-11069 GCA_000404065.3 Pinus taeda | reverse complement strand
AAATACAATTAAGTTCTAAAAAACCATTAAAAAAACAAAAAAAAACATATACAATAATAAGAACAAGTAAATAGGCTCCCCTTGGGCTTCTTAGTGGGCTCAACCCGATTCCAAGAATCGAGTGAGGGGCTCATCCGATTCTCGGAATCAGATTGAGCCTGTCTAGGGCCCCGATTCAGCATGTGGCCCTGGGTAGTTAGAACTACAACGCTGCAGTTCCGCGCGTCCAAAGCCGAGGGCCCTTGAGCCCCTTGGCGGGATCGCCCGATTGCGCTGTAGCTCCGCCCACCTAGGGTCGCGGCCCTTTGGGCCCCTAGGCGGGCTCATCCTGATTCCGAGAACCAAATTTTTGGTTTTATGTTTTTATTTTTTTAATGCGTTTTTTATTTTCTGTATATTAAAATTTTTAATTTTTTTTAATGTTTTTTACTGATTATTTAAATATTTTTAATAATTACTTTTTTTTTCACTGTTTTTTAATTTTTTTATTTTCTTGATTATTTAAATATTATTTTTTTTAATGTTTTTTATTTTGTTTGTTTTTTTTAATTGTCCAATGATGCAATTTTTTGTTGTTGTTGTAAATGGTTTTATGGATCCATTGCATGTTATGAAAAGTTGTATATCCGTGTTTCAAACCAACGATAGTGGTTCATATTCAGGGTGCAAAAATGTGTGGAAAACTGATTAAACCATGGGTAATAAATAGGAAGTATGTAGGAAAATAACCTACTTTGGAATAAAAGTAAAAAAAGTGAAATGTGAAATATTAAGATGTATTTCAAGTATGGTAAATTGAAGTTAATAAAATTATCTCTGTAAGGGTCAATGTAATTTGGTAAAAGTTTAATTATGATATATTTTTATTATGATGTTATTTTAATGTTAATTATGATATTATTAAAGTAATAATATGATTGTAATAAATTGATTATGATATTTATATAAGTTAATTTTATCATCATTTAAAAAAATTATTAGTAGTATAAAAGGCATATCAAGAATATGATAAAAATAATATTAGGGCATAGTTTAAAAAGATTTGGTTAAATTTTGGGGTATAAGGTGAGGGGTTTTCTTAGGGAGATTTTTTTTGTAAGCTTAGGTAGGACCCTCTCATTTTCGAGTTTTTACATGTGCGTTATTCACCCCATTTCTAGGGAGGATAGCACAAGGATTGAACCCAAGATCTCCGGTTTGGTGAGACTTCATTTCCACGGCCATTGCCACTTGAGCTACCCCCTGCGGACTTTTTAGGGAGATATTGATTTTGATGCATTTTTTATTTATTTTATTTTTTCTTTCATAATTTTTTTCTTTTAATAATGTTTTTGAAATATGTTTTTTGTTATATATATATATATATATATATATAATATATATATATATATATATATATATATATATATATCTTATTTTGTTATTTTTTAACATTTTTATGATTGATTTTTTTGTTTTTTTTAAATTTTATGTTTTTTTTAATAATATATATATATATATTTTAACTTTTGTTTTTTCATTGTTTTAATTTTAATTTTAATTTTAAATTTATGTTTTCATTATTCTTTTGAAATTTTAATGTTTTTTCGGAGTCATCATAAAGTATTTTAAGCCATTATTTCAAAATATTGAAAAAAAAATCACTTTTCATTTTCGAGTTTATTTTTTTTTAATGTTTTTTGGGGTTTTTTTGCTAAAGTTTTCGTTTTGATTTTACAGTTCCTGTTTCAACGTTTACATTGTTAGGCTCTCAACTTTTCAAATTTCTTGCAAAAGATTGTGAATTCATCTGGAAGTATGACTACCAGAAAGTCTTTGAAACATTGAAAGAAAAGATTTCTGAAACACCCATTTTAAGAGGACCAAACTAGAAACTACATTTTCACATTCGACTTATGCGTCGAATACAAATTTTTGAGTTGTATTAGGACAGAAAGATTTAACTCCTAATTCCTTTTACTATAAAAGAAAAAATATGACCCCTGCAAAGTCGAATTACCCTTTAACAGAAAAGGAGTTTTTAGCCATTGTACATGGCATCAATAAATTCAGACATATCACTGGTTATGAAACCTTCATTCACATAGATCATTCTGCAACTATATATTTAATGAGTAAATCAATTACTAATGACAGAATTACAAGATGGTTATTGATATTACAAGAATTCAGTATTATTATTTTGGATAGACCTGCAAAGCAAAAGACAGTTGTTGATTTTCTATCTAGAATCCAAAATGATAATAACGATGTTCATTTAGAAGATAATTTTCTCGATGAATATATTTTTGCAGTATCTATTAAATCTCTTTGGTTTTCAGATATTGCTAATTATTTGACTAATGAAATTTACCATCATACTTGTCTCTTTGAGAGAAAAATAAAGTTATTCAAACTAGTGCATCTTATTCACGGATAAATGAAGAATTTTACAAACCAAACCTGACTTAACCATTCAAAGATGTGTTAGAGAGGATGAAGTACCAAAGATATTAAAATCTTGTCATGATGAACCATGTGGAGGACATTTCGTTGATAAAAGAACTGCCTATAAATTCCTTCTCTTAGGATACTATTGGCTTTATCTTTATAAGGATGCTAAAGAATATGTTAAGAGATGTGACAATTGTTAAATAATGGGAAATCCTATTTCTTCGGATGAAATGTCTCTACAAACTCACGTACTTATTGAACCTTTAGAAAAATGGGCTTTATATTTTGTTAGTCCAATCAATCCACCATCAAGACAAAAAAGGTACATTCTTGTTGGTACAGATTATGTCAAAAAATGGGTAGAAGCTAAAGCACTTCCTTTTACTACTGAAAATGTTGTAGTTACATTTCTTTTTTAGGATATTTCACTTATTTCGGTGTCCCAAGGGAAATCTGGACAGATCAAGGTACTTAATTTACATCTAAGTTAGTACAGAAGATAATGGAGGAGTACAAAATCAAACATCGAAAGTCTACTCCATATCAGCCACAAGAAAACGGACAAGTTTAATCTACAATAAAGTAATTGAAGTAATTCTTACCAAGACTGTGCATCTACATAGAAGGGATTGGGCAGAAAAGCTTCAAGAATCTTTATGGGCATATTGTACCACATGGAGAAACATGCCAGGACACACTCCTTATGAACTTGTTTATGGAAAGCAAGTCTTTTTTCCTATTGAGTTCCACATAAAGACTTTTCAAACAATAGCCAAATTAGGTCTTGATCTATTAGAAGCCGAAAGACAAAAAATGGAGCAATTGAATGACTTGATGAGATACGAAAAGATGCTATTCATAGAACCAATATAGTCCAACAACAAAGATCTAGGTGGCATGATAATTTTATCAAAGAAAGAAAATTCCAGCCTTTTGATTGGGCATCGCTTTTTGATTCAAAGTTTAAATATTTTGAAGGAAATTTTCAGACTCATTGGCTTGGTCCTTATGAGATTGAAACTATCTTTGATAATGGAGCAGTTAGAATCAGAACCATTGATGAAGAAAAAATAACTTTCATTATAAATGGTCATAGATTACAAATATATCATAAACCATTAGCAAAGGAAGAGTTCATAAGAAATCTGCAAGATAATTTTTATTTGAAGTTGGTCAAGGAAGATTCTTCTTCCTCTCCAACTTAGCCTTCTACTTTCTTTAAAAAAAAAAAAAAAAAAAACAAAAAATGAAAAAAAAAATTGTATAAACATGAAAACCAACATTGATGGCATGTTTATATAGAAAACCTAAGTTGAAAACTAAGAATTCTTGGCAGCATAGATTTTCTTTTTAATTCCCTATTCTTGTCCCATTTCTTTTTATTCCTTTTTTTTTTTTAAATAAGACAGCTACAAAATTGTCAATAATCTGCAACTCTCATGGAATTCCGCAGTTGACTTGACAGATTGCAACCAGGGAAAATAAAGATCATGGAAAAATAAATTTGAATGAAGATCACAATTAAAGTGGTCCGAGTACAACTTATAAAAGGAAAATTCCAAAAATCAGTAAGGCAAGATATAAGGTATGTAAATATTAGTTAAATAATAAAGGGAAAAACATTGAATTATGAAATTAAATAGTGAATGACCGTTGTTACCTCCATTTTGTATAATGATTACCCTCATTATGACATGACTTCGATTCTAATGAAAATATCTATATCTTGTCAAAATGATATGAATCTGATATGAAACATTGTTATCATTAAAACTCATTCCTTTCCTTCCGTATATCATCCCACTTCCTTCGCATACCATCACAGTGCCTTGCATCATATCTATTCCACTCGGCCCTATTCCATTACCGAAAATGCCTCACCTATTACCCAAATTTTGTCTCTTTGACCTACTCCATAACCAAACTCCTTCCATAACCCTGTCAAAAAGAGAAATTAGGGACTGAGACTTCTTCAACATGGGGATCATTGTATGTTCAAAACTTAATGGAGTTAAATTTCTTGAAGGATACCCACAAGTGAAACAATAGTTGCAACAAGCGCAGTGGTTAGGATTTGTTGAAAAAAGATGAAAGGAGATTTTGGGTTATACCAATTTCCCCTTTCTTTATAAATTTTGATCTTGATGCCTGTGGGTTATAGCCCACAAACCTATCGAAAGCATTATTGAGGCCTTAATCCTTTAAACCCGAGACCATTCAACTATCGGGATAACTAGGAAACACAGGAACAACACGCTCAATCACATAAGGCCAGACTTCAAATATTATAAAACCGAATTCATAAATCGTCGGGTCCGTCTCTCGGTCCATCACTATTGACACATCACTTAATTGACATTCCATTGCGCTGTCTGCCAACCCTTCACCTCTGTCTAATGCGATTTGTAATTAAATCTTGACCATTGATCTAGCATTCGATCCGACGGTAGGACTTCATCCGATCAAAAAAACAAAATGGCGATCCTCCATCATCGATCTTCCTCTATCATATCCAATGGTTTACATTGATTTCGGTTAGACAACAAGCATGGGGATTAACCGTCCGATAAAGCAGTTTCCTCTCTCCACCCTCGTGCTACATGTTGAACGGTTAATGGAATCAGATGCTCACCCTTCAATACCACTTTCTGTATCAAAACAACTTTCCTCGCAAATTAACTTCCGTGCTCCTTCATCACCCAGTGACTGTTAGATATATTGATCTATAGATTCGATGACTCAGGTCTACTTCTAGTTCTCTTCACCTTCTACCATTACTATCAGTCGATCTAAACAATATGATGGTTCCCATTATTTTCTGCCTACACTGTTGATCCTCTCAATATTGATGGATCTTTGAACTTAACACGGATCTGCCACAATTTGAAAACACACGACATTCATATAATTGACATTTTAGATCACCATCGATCCATACAATGATCGATGGTTGATCAACAATCTTGCAATGCAGGACTAAATCTATATATGAAACACACACAAGCTATCTATACAGTAAAACACAGGCACACAATTCAACAGTGAACACACTTTTATATTATATACATAACAATTACAAGCTAAGGCATTTTAGCCTTAGAACAAACTCCCAATCAATTACATTTTTCTCACTTGGCTTACAACTCTCTATCTATTATTATTTGTCTCTCCTCTCTATAGAACATGTAGGTTCATTATTTATAAGAACACATCGGATCGGATCACTGAAAGGATCTGATCAAATCCTCTCCATGATTTCCTCAACAAATCCATAAATCTCTCTATTCGTATAGATATGGCAGATTACATTAAATAAGTCTTCTAGAGACTTTATCCATTCCCTCAAACTAGCTTTGTTTTAACAGAATTTGTCCCCTGTTTTGCTCCGATGGTCCATGTCCTCCTTGCTCCGCTTTGGACTCCTTCTTTAATAAAGAGTGTTGGATACTCCTGCATTAGACTCCCAAGGCACAAAAATTGATGACCTCCTGGTCATATGCTTCTCCTTGTCCTTAGCAATTCTGCCCACTTCTCAGTGGAACTGCCTTCATGATCTTCTATGAGTTGCAACCGACCTCTGCAGTAACTGTCTTCTCTGCTACATGATACCTCACCAAGCTTTCTCCTCGGAGCTTTAGTCTTTTGGCATCCTTCTGGTTCTCTATCTGCATGATAGTAAAGACCATACAATCTCCAGCTTTAAACAACTATACCTCCTTCTCCTTCTTCTTGCACTCTTTCTTCCTTCTCGCATGCAAACTTTCCCTTAACTTTTCCCTGCTCCGATACCAAATAATGAAAGGAGATTTTTGGGTATACCAATTTCCCCTTTCTTTATAAATTTCGATCCTCAGGCCTGTGGGTTATAGCCCACAAACCTATCAGAAGCATTATTGAGGCCTTAAGCCTTTAAACCCGAGACCATTCAACTATTGGTATACCGAGGAAACATAGGAATAATGTGCCCGAACACATAAGGCCAGACTTCAAATATTAAAAACCCCAATTCATAAATTGTCGAGTCCATCTCTCGGTCCATCACTATCGGCGCATCGCTTAATTGGCATTCCATTGTGCTGTATACAACCCTTTACCTCTGTTTATGCAATTTGCGATTAAATCTTGACCATTGATCTGGCGTTTGATCCGATGGTAGGACTTCACCCGATCAACAAAACAGAACAACGATCCTCCACTGTCAATCTTCCTCCATCATATCTGACGTTTGACATGGATTTCAGGTGGACAACGAGCACAGGGATTAACCGCTTGATAAAGAAGTTTCCTCTCTCCACCCTTGTGCTATGTGTCGAATGGTTAGTGGAATCAGGTGCTCACCCTTCAATACCATGTTTTGTATCGAAACAACTTTCCTCGAGAATTAACTTCTACACTCCTTCATCACCCGGTGATTGTTAGATCTGTTGATCTACAGATTCGACGACTCAGGTCTACTTCCAGTTCTCTTCACCTTCCACCATTATTCTCTGTCGATCTAAACGATCTAGTGGTTCCCATTCTTTTTTGCCTACACCGTTGATCCTTTGCGTATTGATGGATCTCTGCACTTAACACGGATCTACCACACTCTGAAAACACATGACATTCATATAATTGACATTTTATATCACCATCGATCCATACAGTGATCGATTGTCGACCAACAATCTTGCAATGTAAGACTAACTCTATATATGAAACACACACACGCTATCTGTACAGTAATACACAGGCACACAATTCAACACTGAACACACTTTTATATTATATACAAAACAATTACAAGCTAAGGCATTTCAGCCTTAGAACAAACTCCCAATCAATTACATTTTGCTCAATCGGCTTACAACTTTATATCTATTACTATATGTATCTCCCCTCTGTAGAACACGCAGGTTCATTATTTATAAGAACACATTGGATCGGATCAGTAAAAGGATCCGATCAAATCCTCTCCACGATTTCCTCAAAAAATCCCTAAATCTCTTTATTCGTATACATATGGTAGATTACATTAAATAAGTCTTCTAGATACTTTATCCATTCCCTCAAACTAGATCTGTTTTAACAGAATTTGTCCCCTGTTTTGCTCTGATGGTCCACGTCCTCCTTGCTCCACTTTGGATTCCTTCTTTAATAAAGAGTGTTGGATGCTCCTGCATCAAAAAAATTGATGGGTATGAGAAATAAGTTACAAAATAATTTGCTAGGGCATATTATGGTATAGAAGCAGAGATTGGAGACATTAAATTGGTTCTGACATAGTCATTTGTAACAAAAGCTACCAGATTACCGAGAATCGAGGAAATCTGGTTCAAGAACTAGAAGATTAAGAAGAAAGAATGGGAATTCTTCCTTAAAGATCCAGGTATGTATATATTTGTCTTTAAGAAGGGAATTCTAGTCATAGCCTTAAAGAATAAATGGAGAAATTTTCTATTGATTATTCAAAAGTTCATAACTTGTGAAGGTAGGTTTGGAAACATGTTCTTTTACCATGCTCACCTGATGATGAATTTTTCTTGATGGTAATGAAATCAACCTACCATACTTCCTTCTTCGTAGTTTGAAAAAAATGGATGGAAAGATTTAGAGGAAAATACAATCTATAGATAATGCCTTGTACCATCATGGGTTAGTGAAAATTTCAATTGAAGCCCATCTAAAAATCAAAGGAGATAACTAGGAAGATTTTCAAATTAGAAATCATTTCAAAGAAGCTGAACAAGAAGAGCCTTGTAAAACAAGAAAGAGTAGAAGAAATTTTCCCTCAAACCCTAAGGAAAAATCACTTGCACAAGAAACACAATAAGATCAGTATTTTGATGATGAAACCCCTCCTATAAGTGTGTTGGAAACTCTTCAGAAGATAAATGTTAGAAGAAAGATATCCAACAATAAATTGGAAATTACATCAAAAGGATAAACAGAACAAGAAATGGTTAAAAAGCATCCCCATGCTATTGAAAAATCACCATCAACTATAAGAAGAAGTGCAAGGATTAACAAAAAAATACATCCACAGTCTCAAAAATCTCCAAAATTCATAAATTTAGAAGAAGAGGAACCGAGAGTTCCATCACCAATTGCAAGTCCAGCTAGGATACCTCCAGAAATTGATCCTATCTAGAAAGAAATATATGACTACATAGAATCTCTATAACAAAGAGCTACAGGAAAAATTGTTAAATCAACCTCAAACCAAGAAGAAATTTTAAGTGAAGGAATTCATTTTGATCCTCCAGAAGAACTCCAAATTGTAAACACTCTTAAGTAGGATATCTATGAATTGGAGGTATTAAATAGACATTTGAAGTAGGAACACGAAACAGTAAAGGTACAAATGAAATCCATAGAACTCAAAATGATAACATCTTGTTCATCTTGGTTTATGGTATGAGGAAAATAAGAAATTGAAAGCTAAAAATAAATTCCTTAAGAAAAAGGTCACAAGTTTGCAGAACAAGATCTTGATGAAGAAACCACGGATGCCAGTGGTCAATATCAGGAAAGCAAGAAAGACCAATTTAGATGTTCTCGCTCAGGCCTCTGAAGAAGCTCAGTAACAGAGAAGGATTACAAATTTTGAAATTTTTTGCATGAGGACATGTAATGTCTTTTGTGTGGGGGAACACAAAATTGTCTCTTTTTGATAGCCTTCTTACGCTCCATCCTCCTTCTTTTTGACTCTAATAACTCTAATTGAGCATCAGTTTACAAGTTTCATGGCAATAGCAATGTCTTAAACATATTTTATTTCATAAGTTTCATTGTTCTTTATTATTTAACTCAATATTTGCATAAGCTACTGAATTGCACCAATTCTCCAGTTAATGACTAATTTTGTAGCATAGTTGAAGGTTGATGGGTTATGAAACTCCAGTAGAGGAACGAGACATATGGGAAGGTGGATAATAGTTGGCATAACGAAATTTACCTATCTTCATGACCTGGATCGATGATGAGAACACCGCATAAGCCCAGTCAACACAGAAGTCAACCAACAAAGAAGGTGTCGAAGGCGAACCAAGGGAGCAAGAAAATTAATGGAAGCAGATATTTAGCCTCATGATTTGTTTCTCCGATAAAAAATCATGAGGAAATAATGATATATTATCTTCTTATGTTATTTTTAGTCTATGTCGAGTAGGATAGGCTCGTAAATCTCTAAAATAGCTATTGATAGAGGTTATAAATCTACCTCTTAGCATGATAAACACAGACCTGAATATTATTGTTTTTAAAACTTTGTTTTCATTTATAAAGGTGAGTTTGATCATTCTGCTAAGCAATTTTCTAGATACATATTTAGTTTCTGAGTAATCATGCGTATCTATAACTCATAGGAGGCCCCCCTAGAGATGTTAGGTCTTATTTATTTTTAGACAACATCCAGTTTTTCATTTTAAATCACTTTGAATTATTTTACCTAACCTTTCAGTTTTGATTGTTAATGAATGATTTTGACAGTGATAACAGAGTTCATAACAAAGTATGTTTTGTTTAATCATTTTGTTGTAGGATGAATAAGTGAAGTCGAGATCTCTTATGCACATGAAAAATAGTATGACATAGTCTGTATTGATTTACATTACATTTGAGTAAAGAAGATTTCAATTTCTAATTAGTGTGATTATAGAGTTAATTTATCTTTTTTTGTCAGCGTGATTTAGAATTAATTTCATTATTTAGTTAAGCAAGTGTGATATTTATTTTAAGAAAAGTGTGATATTTATTTTTGCAAGTGTGATCTTGCTTTCAAGCAAGTGTGATAATTATAGTTTTATATTGCTTTCAAGCAAGTGTGATAATTTTAGTTTTATATTTCTTTTAAGCAAGTGTAATAAACTTCGTTTCATTTCTGTTAAGTGTGACACATTTGATTTCATGTAAGAGTGATAGTTGTTAGAAAAAACATGTGCATCTCGATATCTCAATTTAATCTAGGAATTTCTTGAATAATAAGGACTTCTAGTACATATAGTGCACATACACTTCATCAATATACTAGTCCTAGTCGATAATTTATGTAGTAATTTAACATCAATTAAATTACCAAACACTAAATACGCATCAATACTTGTAAATCACGTTCAAAGACCCATTATAGATTATAGATCATGAAAAATTGTGAACAAAAACCTAAAATAACTTGCATGCAAGAGAAAATACACATGTAAAGTATGAGGGCACACTTTCAAAGAATGAAGGGTACATGCATGGTAATTCAGGGCTTCATAGTGTTGTCATGTGCTCAAGAAAGGAAGAAAAATAAATGAGGGCACATTGTGGCACCCTAAAGGGTCAAAGTGTTATGATACCAACTCAAGAAAAGATAGAAAAGATAGATCAACGCCTTAGAATTCAGCCTCTTCGAGGGGGCAACCTCCTTTACATTACATAAATGAACAATTCTTGGATGATTCAAATGACAAAACCTTGTTTCTATATATAGGAGTCTAAGGAGTCACAATATAACCCAGCCGACCTAACAATAATAATATAAAGCCACATAAATAACAATAGAGGGATTCTATGGGGCACAGTAATAACAATATGGGGGCAATAGGGGCACAACAATATTATAAGGGGTACAACTACCATAGTAATGGGGTAATCACTAGTATTATAGGGAC
>APFE030733224.1:16238-28823 GCA_000404065.3 Pinus taeda | reverse complement strand
ACCCAGTGAATTATTTAAATTCAAATAATAATCAATTAATTTTTATGATTTTTAAATTTTGATAATAAAATGTTTTAAATATATAAAATCCAACTATATTAATTTATCTTTTTTTATCCGCGTAAAGAAAAGTAACATCAGCTATTTGCATTGAACAAAGAAGGTAACGAAACAAAGTGAGACCAAAAAACCATTGTAATACGCGGTTATTTCTTTGTTATGCGCCATCTTTTTACATTTCAAATGATTTGCTATTAATTTTAGATTTTTTTTTTCCATAAGGCAGGGCTTCTAAACCAGACGGTGGCATATACATTTATCCCCCCTGAAATCTTGAACCCTGGAGTACCAACCACCGAAAAGAAACCACAAGGGACTGTTTGGACTCATGGCATGGTGATGATGGCAGGCACAACCCATTCTTGATCACTTTCCCCCTGGTTTCTTGTGCAATTTCTTGCCTTTCTTGGCCTTAAGCTTCACAAGATTTAAAAGATCCTTATATTTTTCGTCATCAAGAACGCGATCGATTCCGGGAATTACCAGGTTGGCGTTCCCATAAAGATCGAGTGAAACAACCCTAGCACTGTAGTTGAGCACGACGTACTTGGCGGATACCTGGTTCATTGGAGGTCCCGTGGTGACGACGATGGAGTGGCCAAAAGCCAGGGAGGGGATTCAAATGCTGGAGGTCTTGTTCGCCAAGTCGCCCTACTAAAGCTTCTACGCTTCAACATGGCAAAGCACGTGGCGGGGAAGAGCTGGGAAACTAACAACAGGGAATAATTCCACGTCTAGCTGGGGCAAACATTGTTACGTTCTTGCAGGTGGCGATGTCGAACCCTGCAGCGTTCGCGTGGCGGAGAATGGCAGCCATCTCTGCCTATCCTGGGACGATGAGGGACTCGAACACTTGATCTGTGGATGGGGATTCCACGGGGTTGTCGTCGTCCATTGCCATGGTAAGATTAAAGATGAGGATGATGAAATAGTATCAAGGCACCAGGTGCTTTCCTATCGCTGGCCATGTTCCGCCATTTTGATTTCCACTTCTTTCCATGGTAGGCGCCTGAAATTCAAATTCTCTGTTAACTTATAAATTCGAATTTTGTGTAAGATACTTGGAGGAGGAGACTCAACATCCCACCTTTATAAATCTGTAACACGGATTCAACAAAAAGTTAAATGTTAACTCGGATTCAAGATAAGCCGATTAAAATTCTAGTACTTGAATTAAATGTATAAGGAATGAAGTTTTAAATTAATAAATGTTCTTGCAGGTCTGGATGTCAAACCCTGCACTGTGCAACATCCGCGTGACAATGGCAGCCATTTCTGAGTATCCTGTGGCGAGGAGGGATTCGAACACGGGGTTGTTCTCGTCCATTGCCATGTCAAGACTAAAGATAAGGAAGAGGAAACCGCTCGCCATCGTCCACTATTTTGATTTCCACTTCCTCGCCATCTTCCACCATTTTGATTTCCACTTCTTTCCATCGTGGGCTCCTGAAATTCAAATTCTCTGTTAACTAATAGATTCGAACTCTGTGTGAGATACCAGGATGGGGAGGGGGAGACTCAGCGTCCCACTTTTATAAATCTATAATACAGATTCAAGAAACAGTTAAATGTTAAATCTGATTGTGAGATACCGGAGGGGGAGACTCAGTGTCCCACTTTTATAAATCTGTAATACAGATTCAAGAAACAGTTAAATGTTAAATCGGATTCAAGATAAAGGCGATTACAATTCTAATAGTTGAATTAAATGTATAACGTATGAATTTTTTTAATTAATAACTAGTAACTGACCCAACCAGATCCAATGGTCCAAGTCATTTTAATCGTCTAACACCCAGATTAACGGTATATAAAGTTACAGGTGGCATGGGAGGGAAGTTTCTCCCAGAGGGAACGCCTTACGGCGTAATTATAATCGTTTAATGTATAATATTTTCATTAATGATTAAATAATCATATACAAATTGACGAGTTGTATACCATGTTAAGTAATGGCCTAAATTTTGTATTCAGTAAAATATTTATCTACATAAATAAGATACATGTGTAATGAGATATTTGTTAACTTCTATGAATGTTAGTAGTAGCAAAATTTTCCATTTATATATTATTTTTTAAAGGAAAGGTTAACAAAATGGAAGACTTTTCATTTCCCATGTAATATATATATATATATATTAAATAGATTGATTTTTTATTTGCATTATTAGTGATTATAAGTGCTTTCCTAATGTAATAATATTATATAAATAATATATCAAATTTAATATAAATTATTTTAAATATGAACATTATTTTAAATATAGAGCGATTAGATATTTTATGATGTAAATATTTTTGTTGAAGTGTAAAATTAGAGGAAATTTTTACACTATGAGAGAAAATGATTTTTTAAGTGATTTGATCCTTCTTAATTTTAAGTAGATTTGAAATTAAGATGGATATATATGAGTTTTATTTGTGTACTATAGATGATCACCATTATGCATGACTCACATAAATTTATTTATTTGAAAATCACTAGACATCATCTTTAGCTTGGACAGCGTTATAAAATAAAAAGTCACCTCAAAAGATATATGACTAGTAAAGTTATTGATAGACTAACAATGTTGTGAGAGAAAAATGTGAGTGGTCAAAAATTAATATGAAACATATAATAAAGAAAAAAATAAATTAAACAATGACTAATATTAATTTGTTCCCTTTAACTTTTGGGTGCTCAAACAAAAATAATAATAAAACAAGTAGCAACGGGGTGTTGAAGAAAGTGATCACACATGAGCATGCTTGCATTCTTAAAAACATACACATGTAGTAAGCTTTTCTCTCAGTGTTCAATGAACCACCATGGGGAAGACATTCTTAAGAATATGTGTGAGTTGGAGAAAACCCAAACCCAAACATACGAAACCCCAAGCCCTAATTGGTAAACATAAACATTGAATTCAAGGTCTCTAAAAATCCTATCACCTTGATTCTTAAGGGGGCTTTTCAAATTATGAAGAGATATTCAATATATTATAGGTATGGGAGGGGGGTTAGGTGGGACAGTGGGTGGGTGTAGCGCCCTAGCGCTGCGGCCCAAGTGCGCGCCCTCCGCACGGCGAAATTCGACTAAGTATGAAGAGTGCTCCACCTATGCGATGAGTTGGACGCGCGAATAAGGAGAGCACTTCATGAGTTTATATGACGAGTTGGACATGTCAACCGGCGAGCTGACACTTATGCGATGGACGCTTGGGTGGGCGGTCCAGCACGATGGACGGGCCGACCTTACGACGGGGCGTTAGCGTGCGGAAGTGGTGGACGAGTTTGGCGAGTCGGCTGGGTGGATAGCCCCTCCTACGATGCGTATAAACCATGTCAGAAATTGATGGATTGATTCATTCGAACGATCACCTCTCATCGCTCAAACGCACAAGTATCTAGTGCGAAGGTTGAGGAGAGAGACCCGCAGGTCGCATAAGATATGCGCCCGCAGGTTGGGCAGCATGTTGAGGTGTGTACAACGCGGCGAAGTTCAGCGAAACAACGCGGGTATAGTTTGGTGCAGGCGTGAGTGCGCTCGCCCACCCGTCGGGTGGACGATCGGGCGTGGGCAAGGCGACCCGCCCGCCCGCTATCGTGTAGCATGGGTGAAACGATAGTGCGTTGGGTGGTTGGTAACGCCAAGCACGTTATGGTTGAAACACCGGCACGGTGGTGCGGTTGATACGTCGGGCACATTGTGGGTTGAACGCGGGCACGATGGTACGGTGGTATGCCAGGCGCGGTGATATATTGCAGCGTTGGTTGTTGGAGTTGGGCGTGCAAGTTGGCACGGCATGCCCTCCATTCGGGCGATCGTTGGCACTTGGTTGTGGTTCGGGCAGACCGCCGTGCGTTCTTGCACGGGCGGGCGCCCGCCCGGTTGTAAACGCCGGTCGAGCTAGTCTCCCGGTCATTTTGTAAAATACCATTATATAATAAAAGCATTTTTATTATATGTATTGTTGTTGTTCTTGATTATGTTTATCATGATGTTATAATGTTATTCCGCACATTATAATTTAACAAGTGAAGATTAATGAAAGTGAAGGCGTAGTTCGTAAAACACTTAACCATGGAAATGGTGAGTCGTTTAGGCGGTGCCGCACCCGCTCAACTTAAGAAAAAAAGAGTTGGGGGCGTGACAGGTGGTATCAGAGCAGGTTCAAGAGAAGTGAAGCCAATGTATGAAGATGATACACACCTGCACTTCGTGACAGGTGGTATCCGAACAAGTTCACAGGTGGTTGAAGCTGCAGTTGAAGCTGATTCAGGGTTGAAGAGGCTTGATGATAACCGACGATAACGAAAATGTATGTAGGTTATGGAGAAATCATGGATGAACAGGCTGGGTTTCGTAGACTTGATGGTCCGTGGAAAGACTACTCAAGCTCTTGTGGACACAGGGGCCACCCATAACTTCATGACGACACGGTTGGCTAGAGATGTCAGACTGACGATCCTTCCATCCAACATGGAGGTCAAGGCAGTGAACTCTAAGGCCAAGGTAACGGGGTTGGCACACGAAGTGCCGGTGCAGATAGGAGACTAGACGGGTCAGTTGGACTTCACGGTGATGGAGATGAACGACTTCGATGTAATACTTGGACAAGATTTCTTAAAGGGCAACAAGGCTATTGTTGTCCCCTTGTGTGATGAGGTGGTGCTGGTTGGACAGACACGAACTTTGACTTTGCCCACACATAGGCAAAGGAGGGAAGTCAATGTGCAGCATGTTTCTGCACTAAGTTTGGAGAGAGCCATGAAGGAATCAGACGTGGAGACATATGCGGTGATGTTCAAAGGAGTCGACGGTGATGAAGTGGGGACGCCTATTTCAGCTGAGATTTCTGATGTACTTGCCGAATATGTAGATTTGATGCCTGATGAGCTTCCAAAGAAGCTTCCACCAAGGCGTGCGGTGGACCACAGTATTGAGCTTGAACCAGGGAAGGAACCCCCGGCTAAAGCACCTTATCGTTTATCAGGGTCTGAGTTGGAGGAATTGAAACGACAACTAAAGGAGTTAGCTGATGGAGGTTTCATTAGACCTTCAAGGTCTCCATATGGAGCTCCAGTATTATTCCAGCGAAAGAAGGATAGCAATGAGCTAAGGATGTGGTATGACTACCGTGCATTGAACAAGCAGACGGTGAGAAACAGGTATCCTTTTCCATTGGCTGCTGATTGCTTCGACAAGCTTGCGAAGGCCCGAGTGTTTTCCAAGCTAGACTTGAGGCATGGTTACTATCAGGTGCAGATTGCTGAAGGAGACAAGAAGAAGACCGCAATCATAACAAGGTATGGTAGCTTTGAGTTCCTTGTTATGCCGTTTGGGTTGTGCAACGTTCCTGCGACATTTTGCACTTTGATGAATGATGTCCTATGATCGTACTTGGACTCGTTCGTGGTGGTATACCTGGATGATATAGTGGTTTACAGTGATAACATGGAGGATCATAAGAAGCACTTGGCGATGGTTTTCGAGGCACTGAGGGAGAATCAGTTATTCTTGAAAAAGTCTAAGTGTGTGTTTTCTCAGATTGAGATACCGTTCCTTGGGCACATCGTTGGATAGGGGTACATACAGATGGAGCCGAGCAGGGTGAAAGCTATCGAAGACTGGGTTGAACCGAAGAATGTCCATGATATGAGGGTGTTCTTGGGCATGACCAACTAGCAACAGAAGTTCGTAGAAGGTTACTCCAAGATAACATCGGCACTGACAGACCTACTGAAAAAGGACAAGAAGTGGTGTTGGACGGAGAAATGTCAAAAGGCATTTGATGAGTTGAAGAGAAGGATGGTTACAACACCGATACTGAAGTTACCTGACTTCGGGAGACCGTTCGAGGTGCACACTGATGCTTCAGATTTTGCCATAGGAGGAGTTCTTATGCAGGATGGGCATCCGGTGGCCTATGAGAGTCGGATGTTGCGGGATAGAGAGTGGAGGTATCCGGTTCATGAGAAGGAGATGACTACGATCATCCATTGTCTTCATATATGGAGGCATTACTTGATTGGGAAGCCTTTTGTTGTCAAGACTGACAACATTGCGGTGAGTTATTTTGCATCACAACTGAAGCTTTATGCAAAGCAAGCTCGTTGGCAGGACTTCTTGGCAGAGTTCGACATGTCTATTGAGTATAGACCCGGTAGACACAATGCGTTAGCAGATGCCCTTAGTAGAAAGGTACAACTTGCACCATTGGAGGGAGAAGACCGGGCAGCAAGGAGTAGAAGTCGAATTCAGATGTCGGAAGAGATGCAAAACAAACTGAAGGAAAGTGTGGAGACCGATACTTTAGCACAGAATATAGTGAAGCAGATAAAGGAGGGAAAGACACGCAGGTTCTTTCTACGAGACGGTTACTTGTTCTTTGGGAGCTGACTCTATGTTCCAAAGACATCTGGTCTTAGGAGGCACCTCTTGAAGGAGTGCCACGATTCTCCATGGGCTGGCCACCCAGGGCAACGTTGTTCTTTGGCATTGTTGGAGAGAGGGTTCTTTTCGGAGAAGATGCAGGAGGAGATGGAGGAGTATGTGCACACATGCATCATTTGTCAGCAGGACAAATCGGACAATCAGAGGCAAGGATGACTGTTGTAGCCTTTACCTATTCCAGAGAGGCCATGGATGAGTGTCTCTATGGACTTCATTGTCTCACTACCGCAGGTTCAGGGGTATAATGGGGTTATGGTTGTTGTCGATTGTTTTTCCAAGTATGCTGTCTTCGTTCCGACGAAGGTACCATGTGGAGCTGAGCGTACTCCTGAGCTGTTTTTCAAGAACGTGGTGAAGTATTGGGGGATGCCGTTGAGTATCATGTGTGATAGAGATACACGGTTTACAGGGAGATTTTGGACGACATTGTTCAAGTTAGTTGGGACAGAGTTGCTGATGAGTTCGAGTTACCATCCGCAGAGAGATGGGCAGACCGAGCGGATCAACGCATTGCTGGAGGACTACTTGAGACATTATTTCATGGTTTATAAGAAGAATTGGCCTGAACTCTTGGATATTGCTGAGTTTATCTACAATATTCAAAAGAGTTCTGCGACAGGGTACAGTCCATTTGAGTTGGTAAATGGACAGATGCCGGTTGCTCCGCACACCATTGAGACTACAGGTCGTATGAGCAGTCCTCATGCGAAGAAGTTCATGAAGGCTTGGGAGGAGACCTTGGAGTTGGCACGGTTGTGCTTGCACGATGCTACAAGGAGAATGAAGAAGTACGCTGATCGGGGAAGACAGAATGTGCAATACAGTGTGGGAGATATGGTGTTTCTCAGGATTACCGGGGAGTCGTTTCAGCCAGCCAAGGGGACGGCTGCCAAACTAACACGGAAGTATGAGGGACCATTTCATGTGGAGAAGCGAGTGGGGGAGGTTGCTTATAAGTTGGAGCTTCCGCACCATATGCACATGAAACATCCAATTTTTCATGTGAGTCAGTTGAAGAGATGCAGGCTTGATTCAGACCATCCAGAGAGAGTTGAACCGCCGAGAGGACCAGCTGGGATAGTGGACAAACCAGGCTTGGAGTTGGAGAAGATATTGAGTTATCGCACTACAGGTATTGGTTGCCACCAGAAACGGGAGTACCTTGTCAGATGGAAGGGAGCACCAGAAGAAGAGAGTTGGGAATCAGAGGACTCACTTTGGAGATGGAAGAGGAAGATTGCGAGGTTTGAACGAAGAGTACTTAGGCGTGCAGGATTGTCGAGGATGACAATGATTTCCAGTGGGGGAGGATGTAGCGTCCTAGCGCTGTGGCCCGGGCGCGTGCCCTCCGCACGGTGAAATTTGACTAAGTATGAAGAGCGCTCCACTTATGCGATGAGTTGGATGCGCGAATAAGGAGAGCGTCTCATGAGTTTATACGATGAGTTGGACATGTCAACCGGCGAGCCGACACTTATGCGATGGACGCTTGGGTGGGATATCCCGCACGATGAATGGGCCGAGCTTACGACGGGGCGTTAGCGTGCGGAAGTGGTGGACGAGTTTGCTGAGTCAGCTGGGCGGACAGCCCCTCCTACGATGCATATAAACCATGGTAGAAATTGATGGATTGATTCATTCGAACGATCACCTCTCATCGCTCAAACGCGCAAGTATCTAGTGCGAAGGTTGAGGAGAGAGACCCGCAGGTCGCATAAGATATGTGCCCGCAGGTCGGGCAGCAGGTTGAGGTGTGCACAGCGCGGGGAAGTTCGGCGAAACAGAGCGGGTATAGTTTGGTGCAGGCGCGTGTGCGCTCGCCCGCCCGTAGGGTGGACGACCGGGCGTGGGCAAGGCAACCTGCCCGCCCCCTATCGTGCAGCACGGGTGAAACGACAGTGCGTTGGGTGGTTGGTAACGCCGGGCATGTTGTGGTTGAAACGTTGGCACGGTGGTGCGGTTGATACGCCGGGCGCGTTGTGGGTTGAACTTTAGCACGGTGGCACGGTGGTATGTCGGGCGCGGTGATATATTGCAGCGTTGGTTGTTGGAGTTGGGCATGCACATTGGCACGACGCGCCCTCCGTTCGGGCGAACGTTGGCACTTGGTTGTGGTTCGGGCAGACCGCCGTGCGCTCTTGCACGGGCGAGCGCCCGCCCAGTTGTAAACGCCGGTCGAGCTAGTCTCCCGGTCATTTTGTAAAATATCATTATATAATAAAAGCATTTTTATTACATGTATTGTCGTTGTTCTTGATTATGTTTATCATGATGTGATAATGTTATTCCGCACATTATAATTTAACAAGTGAAGATTAATGAAAGTGAAGGCGTAG
Source organism: Pinus taeda (assembly GCA_000404065.3). Lineage (NCBI taxonomy): Eukaryota > Viridiplantae > Streptophyta > Pinopsida > Pinales > Pinaceae > Pinus > Pinus taeda. The sequence continues at coordinate 19,988 of APFE030733224.1, read as the reverse complement.
TTCGTAAAACACTTAACCATGGAAACGGTGAGTCGTTTAGGCGGTGCCGCACCCGCTCAACTTAAGAAAAAAAGAGTTGGGGGCGTGACAGTGGGGATGCCTAGTACAAAGTGGTTTATAGGTATTAGGAGTTGTAAAAAGGGTTATTCAATCAAAATTAAGGATATAGAGTATAAAAATAGTTTTTATTGGAAAGACGTATTGGAAATGGGATTGAACAAAATATATTAGGAATCATTTATAAATAGTTTCTAAAATTACGAGTATTATTTAACATCTGATGAAAACAAGTGATATGTGACAAGTTCATTAAGTGCAGACTTTGTGACAGACACTCTCACATCCCTAGTAAACATTGTTAGTTATATTGCAAACACCCAATATCAATTAACACACATTTTTTATTAGAAAATAAAAAGTATAAATATTTTATATTAGTTTTATAAAATATTAAAATTTCTAATGCAAATCTTTTCCAAATTTTACACTAATATAAAATTTAATTTTACAACAATAAAATTTACATTTACAAAAGTTTGACACCCTTAATAAATCCATAATTTAAATAAATTTATACTAATTTCTAAAAACACTAAAATAACTTCCTTGCAAATAATATGCTCTAAAATTGTCACCGGATTTAATATAACAAGCAGAGAGATTGTGTTTATATTCTCCCCCATCATAATCATCTTCTTTTTTCTGCACGAAAAAAAGCTATATATTATATTATATTCATTATTTTTAAATAATATCAGCATACATGACTGGATTTGATAATGTCCTTACATAAACTGTTGTGTGGATTTCTCCACATCTTCTTTGCAGCATAACAATCAGCTTAATGAACATTCGAAAATCGACATCTCGCATCAATGACATTTTGCTAAATCCGCACAAATAATATAACTTTTATGATGCGCTGCAACTTTTTCTTCTGTTTCAGAAGTGGCTACAACTTTAGGTTCAAATATGCTATTATTTGTACTTTGATATTGCAAATACTTTGATAATGCTATTATCTGATACTGCGTTGGTATTGATAGATAATACTGCATGGCAATTGATTTTAAAAGGTGGTGTGAAATTTAGGTTTAAAAGTTTTATTTTTTAAATTAGTATATATTTATTTTAAATATAGATTTAATATGAGTTGAGAGTAATCAATTTTTTTTAAATATAGAAAAAATTTAGATTTTAAATATATATGTATTCTTTTTTCACTGTTTAAATTGTATTTTTTAATGCTAAATAAAATATATATAGGATCAAATTTCTATATATAAATATATATGAAGTTAGTATCCACATAAATTTGTTAAGATAAACTAATTCACATCTCTTTTTACTTCTATTACTTTACAACATGTTCATTTTTTTTAATTATAGCAGATATTATTTTTCTATTTAAAACATAATTTTTATTTTAAAGAGCCATAGATGCATAGAAAAAATTTACACATTCCCACATCCTTTCATACTAGGCTGTAGAATGAACATCTCAACTCACAAACTTATCCACAAAGTAACATAAATACAATACATGCTATAAACTATTAAATATAAAATAACATAGATACATTTTTTATTTCATGTATATCTATATATAAACAAAGTTTTTGAGAACTGTTTAATTGAAAACCGTGAAACAAAATGTTATTTGCCAGTGATTTAAGGTTTGAATCATGCTATCCACTTGTACCTAGAAAGACTATATACAAAAAACTACACTGTTTAAATGAACTCAATATGGCACCCAGTGATAGATCAACCCAATTACCAATTCCGCTAAATATAAAAAATACACCAACCATAAAAATTATAATAATAATAATTGAAATCTAATAAATATAAAACCGACCAAACGACATATATTTCTTTAATATTAAAAAGATAAAAAAAAATAAAAATGCATCACAGCTAAGATTCCTAAGTGAAAATGAAAAAAACCCACAAATGAGTCAGCATTAAAAGGACCGTGAGAAGAAAACACGGAATGCTGTGAAGGAAACGGAAAACTCTGATTTCCTCTCTTCACGTTCTTTCTTTCGTCAAAACATACTTCCTCATAGAGGTGGACGTGTAAGTTTGGGTTACAGAGGAATACTTGATATTGTTAAAAACAAAATGCGAAAAAAGGGAACTAAATGGTTTACACATTTTTGCAATTCAATCAAATTAAAAGATGACATAGCAAATTAAAAGATGACATATAGCTATGGCAAATATTAAATATAATTAAGTACCATGCAATTCAATGATATTTACTGTATAGCTAAGAACGCAGTAGTCTAACTAGCGGGAAGAATGTCTCCCAAAGTTATGGAAATTTTTATGGAAATTTTAGTTATATTTAGAAAAAATCTGCTAAGGTTTTTTGTAGATCCAAATTATAATTGTTAAACTGCAAATTTTTAGTTGTTTTAGAAGTTTTTGATGGTGTTGAATTCATTTCCACCATCAAAAACACAATTCAAACACTCTGTCTGCAAGATTTTTTGAAATTTTTTTACTTAGATTAAAGCTACTTTTGGCCATCCAAACAATTCTTCCGCTTAATTACACAACTCCACCCAAAACAATAAAGAATGTTCCCAGGTTGCTTTGGGAATAAGAGCCTCCGTCCAAGAACGCCAGATGGCGTTAAAAAATATTGGAGATGGGATGATAAGAAAGTCGTGTGAAATTTAATTTTTAAATTTTTCAGAGGCAGCGTGCGATGCGAAGATTGTGGATATTGCTATCATTCACCATAATAAGGGTAATGACATGAAACTGCCAGGTAACGAAGAGAAATTATTTGTTTACATTTTATTGAAATTTGTGTAACATGATACTTCTCAAGACAAATCGAGAAAGCAACACATTTCAACCCGGCAGTTCTGATTCCTTTGATAGCCTCTCAACTTTGGACAGGCAAGCCACACATTTCAACTCTGTAGCAACGATTCCTTTGACAAGCATGATTTGAAAGCCACGCATTTCAACCCGGCAGTTCTGATTTATTTGATAGCCTCTCAATTTTGGACAAGCAAGCCACACGTTTCAACTCTGTAGCTCCGATTCCTTTGACAAGCATGATTGAAAAATGAAAAATTTCATGGTTGGTACGATTTGACAGAAAACGCTAACTTAACTTTGACTCACTTCCATAGAAATGATTAATACGAGATAAACAGTAGCATTATAATCATTTCAATGTGATATGTTTTGTTTTTTCTCTTTCAGTCCTATAGATTATGACGCTTTCCAGTTTGAAAATAATCTATTTTTTTATAAATATTAAGAGTTCTGGTGAATCGTGCAAGCGTTTCATTAATATTGTATCCACGTCAAATATTAAATTTACTATGATTCCTTAACGCTTTCTATGAGTGTACTTACTATCTGTTTTTCAGGTTCCGTATGGATGCTCTTTTAGTAATCAAGAAATTAGACCTAATTCATCTGGTCATAAATATTAAATTAATATTATTGACAACCATTTTATAAAAGGTTGATAAGTTTAGACTGCTTCTCTATATTGACATAGAGTACATTTTGTTTTGTCCTCTCATCCTGAGGGATATTTTCACAATGTGCAACCACATAAGTGAAGGAACAGGCTTTCAAGGGTGGTTAGGAAAATGTGAATGTAAAGGTAATTGGTGAAGAGAGATTGTTTGAGAGAATATTTATAAATTTATCTTTTTATTTTTTAACTTAAATGATATATGCCTGTCACTGTAACATCAAAACATATCATCTTTC
>APFE030733224.1:3531-15526 GCA_000404065.3 Pinus taeda | reverse complement strand
CATGGCTTATTAATATCACATGCCCAAAAAAACATAACTCACTTCGTATGAGATTGGTTCTTACTATGTTTCTTTTAATTAATTAATTTAATTAAAAGAGTAAAAACAACCTAACTACTTTGGAGATAAATCTTAACCTTTGATTTATGTATACTCCTATGAATATTTTGGAATATTCTATGGTGATTAAATTTTTACCATCAACCTAACACCTAATAATTATTGATAATTAAATTAAAATTCAAGAAGCCTTATTCCAAAATAGACACTCTTATAAGAAAATCATTATTAGTCCGTGTCATGGTAGGACTATAACAATGGATTTGCCTCTACTAGTTTACATTGACCAATCCAAGTTATCATGCCTAACTTTGAAAAAAAAAATATTTAGTTTTTAATATTATTGAAAAAAGTATTTTTCAAACATTTCATTAGACCATAACTTTGAAGGTCCTATTGAAACCTTTGTTCCATGTATGCCTCAATTTGTTTGGCATAATTTTTGGATGTAGTTGAAATATTTATGCCATGATTTTTGAATATTTGTGCGATGATTTTTCATTGTTAAGCTTCAAAATTAAAATCCTTAAAAGTAACTCATACTCACGTAAATAACCTATTTACCATTAGTTACAACCCACAATAATTTAAGGAAGTATTTGCATAAAAAATCAATAGACACAAGATGAAAATTAATATACCTAATAGGAGATACTAGGTACCATTAGTTATGGTGTCTTCAATACTTTAACATGTGTATTAAAAGTGTAAATGTGCCAACCTAGTAGAGGTTACTACCAATAAATTTATGCAAGTGCATATCCCTTAATGGAAAATTAACTTTTCTAATTCATATATCAATTTGAAATTTTTCTAAAAGCATAACATGCACTTAATTGGCATGGACTACATTGCCTGCACATTTGATCAACATTTGATTATTCATATGAGTTATTTTGGACATTGTTTATATTCATATAAAAAGTTACTATCCATCATAATTTCTGCAATTATTTGCATTAATTTATATAGGAGTAAAGTTACATAAATTTAAGTAGGAATAAAAATGTAAACATGTAAATTTATTAATGTTAGTTCTCACCAAAATTTATGCAAGTAATGGATTGTCATTCATATATTTAAATTTTCTCAAATTTAAAATTGGATGGTGATAATTAAAATGGATGACGACTATTGAATGCATCTCCACTATTAAATCTAGAAGCTCTGTTATAATTCCAAAATTATGTCAACAGACATGCCAATTTCCAAATAGGATTTCTAGAATTTTAATTTGATTATTAGTAATTATTAGGTGGATGTTGGAGATTTAACGTCCATGAAATATGCTAGAATATTTATAGTAATATACTCAAATCAAGGGTTATGATTTAAATCCAAGTTAGTTATGGTCTTTTAATTAATTTATATCAAATTAATGAATTAAAGAAATTTTCATATCAACCCATGTCATATTGTATATGGCATTGATAAGCCATTGTATTGTAACATAATCTATTTACAAATTAAGAATTGCCATAGTAAACTAGAGTTCTTACATTAAATTTGAAGAGTTAATTTCATTTTATTTTTTTAAATTGACAAATTAAAATAAATTATTAGTGTGATATAAAAGTGAAAAATATTTTGGAATTTTTTTAATAAAGCACTATGAAATCAAGTAAAAAATAAACCCAAACGCAGAGAAATGCAAAAGAAGATGATCTATAGAGTTTGGATTTCGTCCAAAAATAACTCGTAGACTTGGAGCTCCCTATCTCCTAAGGGAAGGACGACATACCATTCAGTTGGATTGTTTTTCTAGATATATGTCATTCCTTTCGGTTGGATTGTTTTTCTAGATATATGTCATTCCCTTTTTTTGGTTATATATGTTAGTAGTACTTTTCTTTATTGGTAAGTGCTAGAATGTATCATTATTTTGGTTTTCTAATCAAGTTTAAATGGTTTAAATGGAGAAACTTTCCGTTGATATGCTATTAGTATGTGAGCGAAAATAAAGCATGATGTATGTTTTTTTATGAATGAGTAATACAAATACATCTTGATTTAGAAAGACAAAAAAAAATAAAAATAGTTTAAATTTTCAAGTATACCTCACACATTTGACTTAATATTATGTAAGTATACAAACTAGATCATAACTTGAGGTAAATCTGAAGAAATACACATAAACAACATTGTTTCAACTTTGATTCACCAATATTGCAATCTTTATAATGATCATATGGAAGGAATTTAATAGGACTATTTACTCACACTAAAGAGTAATCATATGTAGAAAATTCAATTGGAGCATTTATTTATAGCCTATATATTAATCATATGGAGAGAATTCAATTCAATTGGAGCATTTATTTATAGCCTATATATTAATCATATGGAGAGAATTCAATGGGACCATTTACTCTTTTATCTTCTAGACAACTTTCAAATAGAGTAAAATTGTCCCTTTCTTATAGGTTCTTATATAGTAGTTGGTCCACTTATTTAAACAATTTTACGCAAATTTTTAAATGAAATATTAATGTAGTATTATTTTATGGATATCACTACAAGGTCCAATAAAAGGAAGAACAACAATTATTTAAAACTTTCAATAACAAAATTTTATATTAAAAAAATTATAATTTACGAGAACCTCTTTCCATTAAAATTGTAATCCTAGTATTGGTGCATATGTTCTGTAATATCCCTCCCCTTAATAATAAATAATAAATAATATAATAAATAATGAAATAATAATAAATAATAAATAATACAAAATAAATAATAATAATATAAATAATAAATAATAAATCACTTATAATAAATAATAAAAATAAATCATAAATGTTAAATAATAAATGATATTTAAAAATATACAAGAAAATAAATAAAAATAATAAAAATAAAAATAACTAAAACTCTAAATAAGAATAAATAGAAATAAAACAAAGAAAATAATAAAAAAATCAGTAAAGCTATCAAAAAGAAGAAAATAAAACAAGAAAGCTAAAAATCAAAAGAAAAGTAAAGAAATAAAACAAGAAAGCTAAAAAAAAATCAAAGTCGCATGTAGACACATGGAGTGTGTGCATGTGGTTTCCATCCAATGTTTGTTCTATTTAATAGATGGTGAGGAAGATGAGAAGCATTCCTGCATTCCATCTCTCCAAGTTCTATCCGTCATTCTCTTGGAGAATAGTGTTCTAAGACTTAGGAGTCACTGACAGTAGTACGATGATTGAGGGCTCGGGGGTGGCCAGTTGTAGCAGAGCCCTGCACAATTGAGCCTACGGTTGGGAGGAGAGTCGTCCCAAAAATCTTGTGATCATTTGGCAGACTTCAATCACAGGTAATATAGGTGAGCTCATTTGTATGTATTTTTTTTTTATTAAGACATTAATTTTAGTTTTACTTTGTACTGTTACATGTTCATGAAGACAGAAACACCATGTGCAAAAGAACACATTGAAACAACATTATTTTTTATCAATAAAAACAAATGTTTAAATTGAATAGTGCTTATTTAGTGTGAATCAAGCCTACATTCCCTAGTGTCTATTTTTGTGTCATCATATTAAGTAGGTGTAAAGAAGATACACAAGTAATATTCATAAATCCAAACAAGCATAGCATGTAGTAATTGCAAGCAAGTGGGTGATCCGAAATGGATACTAAATCAAGAAGAAAAGGTATTAAAGACTCATGTCCAGGAATGCCTATATTATTTAGTGTAATGGATCGAAAAGATTATGAATAACATAGACAATGAATAGCTATAAATCATAATACACAGACATCAACACAGTCAAATAATCAAGGAGTTCACCAGACTTCTTGGTTACATCTCCTGGTCCAGCTTTTGGTGTTGAACTCTATATTAAGTCTTCAAGAACAAATTATTACATGAGAGAGCTCAAAATGGAGTCTCAACCAACAGTGACATCAAAGAGGGATCTGCTCAAAAACCTCAAGTCTAATAGAGTGCACAGACTCTCCCTCTATCTTGTTCCTCTATTCAGTCTGCCTCGATCTGTCTGACTGACTGTGTTCAAATGACTTCTTATTTTCTTGTTCTACCATTGGATGGCTTTTAAGCCTTTCAACGCTGTCTGTTCCCCCCCCCTTTCATGCTCTCTGGCTCCCGACCACTGTGCCTTCATCTCCCTGTTGAGCATTCAAACAATCACTGAGAAACACTTAAGGCACATGGCAACTATTTACAAATGGAAGGTTCTTTGGGTGCGGCTGAAAATCCCCGAAAATACACTTTTCATTTACATAGAGGAATACACAGAATACACTAAAAACTAATGAAAAACTCGACCGCAACATTAAAGCTAGACTTAAAATGATATAAAGTCTGCCTTATAATCCTCTCGGGTCCCCCTTTTATTGTTGTCACAAGCCCTTTGTATTCCACATCGTTGATCTACCTTCAATCCAATAGTCTGCATCCAACTCGAAACAACAAGTAGTTTTCTCAATCTCCACCGTTGATCCACGATCTCCAATCCAACAACTAACAGCCATTTCGGGTGGTCCACTTGCATGGAGATTACCCGCCAGAAAAAGTGATTTACTCTCTCCTGCGGCGTGCTACGTGTCAGCAAGTGTATGGAATTGGGTGAAGCCCTTCCAATTCCACTTATTGTTTGAAGCCTGCCCGAAATACTATTTACCACAGAACTCAAATCCTTCTCTGTTTAATTCATAACTCCTTCGGGTCCGCCTGTGTTAAGTCCTCTCTTTAGGAATCTATGATACGATATATGTAATCTCCGCCATTCATCTACGTGCTCGATCAACGTTCCATGTTAAGTCACTGATCACAGTCACATTTCCCTTAGCGCTGCCTCCGATACACTCCACTGACCTCTCCCGGCACGATATCCCGATTTAATCTAGACCGTTGATCTGTCCAATCGGACGGCTACTATGCGATGAGACTTTACATTCCTCTTAGCTCTATTTTTCACCATTCTTAGTGTTTTTCTTCTGTGATAGTGTTTTCCGAAAGTTAATATATATGAAGACTTAGACTTAGAGGTTTGATACAAGATCCATTTTGGATCACGACTTCCAACTGAAAAGCTTTTGGACCACTAAAAGTTGGTTTTAGGCATCAATCAAGTGAGGATATAGTTGCCTCACTTGTCCAATCTCTATCCATCATGCCTTGCTTGGATGTGAACCTTTGAGTCCTACTCTCAGGTACTCAACATCCCCTTGATGCATAGTTCTTACCTTCCTATCTAGAACTGTGTCCTCTTGTAACTCATTGAGATTCTCAGGCAACAAATCCCCAATAGAAGGCAACTAACTTTGCTCTTCAGGATCTTCAATCGATGAAGGTTCATACAATCTCAAGTTTTCTGCATTAACGACTGAATAGATCTGCATATAAGTTGGAAAATCAAGGCAAAAAGCATTTTCACCAATTTTATCAAGTATCCTTAAAGGTTCACACCTTATTGGTTTTAGCTTCTTACCTTCACCTTGCATTTTGTCTTTGCTGATGTACAGATAGACTTGATCACCAACTTGAAAACTATTTTCAGCCTTATGCTTGTCATGTCTTGCCTTGTACTTGGCTTGACTTCTTTCTATTTGTTCCTGTACTACCTAGTGAATTTCCTGGATTTGTTCAATGAACTCGATTGCTTTGTCTACATCATTGTGTCCATTAATTTCTATGTATTTACCAAAGATAAAATCTAATGGATACTTTGGTATAAAACCAAAACAAGTCTCAAGAGGAGATCTCTGAGTACAAGAGTGCTTGCCATGGTTGTAAGCATGCTGCACATAACACAAATTCTCATCCCAAAGCTTGGGATGCTTGTTGCAATAGCCTCTGAGCAACTGGATCACTGTCTTGTTGACCACTCCTATCTGACCATCAGTTTGTAGATGAAATGTTGTTCCTTTCTTCAACCTGCTATCCATCAACTCCCATAGATTTGACCAAAACTTCCCAACAAATCGAGAATATCGATCAGATACATTAGAAGTGGGTAACCCAAAATGAACCCATACATTCTAAAAGAACAACTTTGTTGTTTGTTCAGATGTAACCTGCTTGTTACATGGTATCAAAATACACATTTTACTGAACCTATCCACAACAACATAGAAATAATCATGACCTTTCCTAGATTTTGGCAATCCCCAACAAAATCCATGGATACACTTTCCCAAGTGAGAGAAGGAATTGGAAGTGGAGTGTACAAGCCTAATTTCCAATTATTGGGCTTGCTTGTAAGTACACCCTTTGATATATCTAGAAATTTTCTCATGCATTCTTGGCCAATAACAGAACCTTTGTAATTGTGCAACTGTTTTACTTACACCAAAATGACCTGATATGAGAGAAGTATGTGCTTCTCGAATTATGTTAACTCTTTTAGTTTGTGGAATGCATAACTTTCCCAAGTGTTATAAGAGTTGGTCCTTACATAATAATCCAATTCTTCTTCTTGCTTGCCATGACTTAAAGTTCCATATACATCTTTAAAATCTACATCTTGAGCATATTGTTCAATGTAACTTTCATGCATTACTGAGTTATGCTTAAGTATAGTAGATGCATTTATGATTGGTCTTGATAACATGTTTGCAACCTTATTATGTATGCCTTTCTTATATCTGATGACAAGATGAAATTGCTGTAGAAAACCCATCCACCTATAATGTCTTGATTGTTGCAATTTAGTTTGTGAGCGCAAATATTGAAGTGGTTGATGATTTGTATGTATGATTGTTTCTTTACCCATTAGGTAATGTTCCACTTTTTCACACTTTGTACTAATGCATACAATTCTTTATCATATGTGGGATAATTAACTACTGCAGAAGAAAATGTCTCAGAATGATAGCATATGGGTTTTCCGTGTTGCATCAACACTGCTCCCATGGCATAGTCACTGGCATCTGTCTCAATCTCAAATGGATGTTGAAGATCTGGCAGAGCTAGTACTGGTGCTGTACTGATTTTCTCTTTTAAGGTGTTGAAGGCTTTCTGCTGTTTGCCTCCCCACTTAAAAACCTATTTCAATCCTGTTAAAGCATGTAATGGAGATGCAATCAATGAGAAGTTAGAAATAAACCTTCTCCAATATTGTGTTGCCCCTGGGAAACTGCTAACCTCTCTAGCAAATTTGGGTTTAGGTCAGTTCACAATGACTTCAACCTTATAGGGATCTATCTTCAATTCACCAACCCCTACAATATAACCCAAATAATTTAAAGATGTTATGCCAAATTCACATTTTGACAGTTTTGCATAGAGATTTTCCCTTTTTAAAACATCTAAAGTCTGCTTCACATGCTTTACATGGTCTTCCCATGTCTTACTAAAACGAAGAATATCATCTAAATAAAAAATTACAAAGTCATCAATAAATGGTCTGAGTACATTGTTCATAACTCTCGTAAATGTAGCAGGAGCATTAGTTAAGCCAAAAGGCATAACAAACCATTCATATAGTCCTTGCTTTGTCTTGAAAGCAGTCTTCTGTGCATCCTGTTTTCCAACTCTCACTTGATGATAACCACTTTGGAAGTCTAACTTAGAAAAGTAAACTACTTCTTTAAATTGATCTAATAAGTCATCAATACGAGGAAGAGGATAATGATTCCTGATCATTATTTTATTTAGTGCTCTGTAATCAATGCACATTCTACATGAACCATCTTTCTTTCTCACCAGCACAATTGGAGATCCACATGATGATGTGCTTGGTCATATAAACCCTTTATCGAGCAACTCCTGTACCTGCTTCTTTATCTCTACATTCTCTAAAGTTGACAATGTGTACATTCTAATTTTAGATAATGGAGCATCCTGCTGCAAATAAATATAATGTACTATTTCTTGCTTGGGTGGCAGACATTTTGGTTCTTGAAATAGAACATCAGACTCTGAAACAACTTTAACTAAATCAACTTTTCGTTTAGAATCACAACCTTCAAATGCATTAGATTTTTTAGGATCCTTTGCCTTTACAACCATTACTAAAAATTGCTTATTTGAATTCACAATTCTTTTCATGTGCCCTGAGTTTATGAGAGAATAGTTACCTTTGATTTTATGAGCTCTTACAATGTATTCTATTCCATTTTTAGTGAGTTGATACTTATTCCCAGCTCTATGGAAAATAGGTTTCCTATCATACAAGTATGGACTTCCCAAAACAATACCATATATATCCAATGGTACTATATCTAATTCAACCTCATCTACAAATGTTGATCCAATAGAAAACCTAAGTTTACATTGTCTCATTACTTGTAGCTTTGTTTTATCACACACCCAACTTAATGGATATGGTTTCCCATGAGGTTTTGTTTATAATCCCAACTTCTTTACAATTGTTTCAGAAATCAAATTTAGTTGAGATCCACTATGAAACAAAGTATCAATCTTATTGTGCTTGGAAATTATTCTAATATGAAAAATCTCATTTATTTCCCTCTCATTATTTTCATTATCAACAGATTGTGCATAATTACTTGTGGATGCTTCATAATATTTACCTTTAATACCTGTGGTTGTAATTGTTATTTCATCGCCTGAATCTAATCCCAAGTCCTGCTGAATAGCAGCAACATTCTTTTCCTTCTTACCACCGAACTTCTTAGGTTTATGTTATGGATGCAAAGAACAATAGCATGCCTCATCGTGTCCTTCTTTCTTGCAATGAGTGCATGAAGGCTTATCCTTCTTTATAGTGTTTTCTTTCCTCTCCTTTCATTTCAGTTTCTTCTTTTCCTTACTCTTGCTTATAGAATATTTAGATGATCCCCCAACCTCTGGGTTTATATTCTTACCTCTAGCTTCTAGATGTGTGGCTTGAATTGATACATCATCTAAGCTAGTGGGATTAAACATGAGAATAGTATGTTTAAATAGCTATGAAGATCACCTATATACTTTAATAAAGTCTCAGGTGAGTCTAATGATATACCTAGAGTTAAAGCTCTCTTTCTAAATTCGTGAGTAAAACTCTCTACACTTTGACCCTTCAATTGGCGAAGAGTTTTCCAACTCATCATTGCCTGCTACATGTAAGCTAAAGGATAGAATTGCTTTTTGATAGTAGAAATAAATTCATTCCATGTAGAAATGATTATACCAATTTTTTGTATATCATCTTGTGTCTTGTCTTCCCACCATACTAGTGCAGTTCCTCCAAGTCAAAGGCTAGCCAGCTAAATCCTCTTCCTTTCTAAATCAATTCTCTATACCCTGCAATATACATCAATTTGTCTTATCCAATTATCTAGCTTTTCTGCATTGATTTCTCCGTCATAAATTGGCAAATCAAAATTCACATCTAATTTGATTATGGAAGTTGTCTTCTTCTTCTTAGAAGAGCTAGAAGATGATGATGACGAGGATGATGATGGAGGAGATGGTGGAGGAGACATTGGAGGGGTCACTCCTCCTTTTCCTTTGCCTTCTGGAGGGGCAATTAGAAAAGGTTCCTCTGCTCCTTTGTCTAGTTTGGGTGTTGCAGTGCTTTCACCTCAACCCTTCTTAAACTCTAGATATATCTCTTCCACCATTGCTCAGAGTGTCTTAAAAATTTCTATAAATTGAGATTCTGATCCTAGTGGAGCTTCTTCTGCCATTCTCCTTTGAGAATAGACTCTTCCAATATCTGGATTAGCCTCAACAAGTTCTCCTTCTGCTAGTTTGAGCTTTAATCTAGTTAGCATTCAAAATCCAGTAGAAGCTTGTCTAACCTTAACAGAACCAAATGCTTTGATACCACTTGATCCGAAATTGATACTAAATCAAGAAGAAAAGGTATTACAAACTCATGTGCCGGAATTCCTATATTGTTTAGTGCAACGGATCGAAAATATTGTGAATAACATAGAAAATGAACAATTATAAAACATAATACACACACATCAACACAGTCAAATAATCAAGGAGTTCACTAGACTTATTGGCTACGTCTCCTGGTCTAGCTTTCAGTGTCGACCTGTATATTAAGTCTTCAAGAATAGATTATTACAAGAGTGAGCTCAAAACGGAGACTCAACCAACATTGGCATCAAAGAGGGATCTGCTTGAAAAGCACGAGTCTAAAAGAGTGCACAAACTCTCCCTCTATCATGTTCCTCTATTCAGTCTGCCTTGATCTGACTGACTGACTGTCTTTCTATGACTATCTTGAACTAACTTCTTATTTTTCCGTTCTGCCATTGGATGGCTTTTAAGCCTTTCGACGCTGTCTGTTCGCCTCCCTTTCAAGCTCTTTAGCTCCCGACTGCTATCCCTTCATCTCCCTGCTAAGCATTTAAACAATCATTGAAAAATGCTTAACGCACAAGGCAGTTATTTACAAACAGAAGGTTCTTTGGGCACAGGTGAAAATCCCCGAAAATACACTTTTCGTTTACATAGAGGAATACACAGAGTACATTGAAAACCAATGAAAAACCTGACCGCAACATTAAAGCTGGACTTGAAATGATATAAAGACTATCCTATAATCCTCTCAGTTCTGCCTTTTATTGCTGTCACAAGCCCTTTGTATTCCACACAGTTGATCTACCTTCAATTCGATGGTTCAGATGCAACAAGAAATATCAAGTAGTTCGCTCAATCCCCACCGATGATCCACGATCTCAATCCAACGATTAACAGCCATTTTGGGTGGCCCACTTGTACGAAGATTAGCCCTCGAAAAAGTGGTTTTCTCTCTCCTACGGCATGCTACGTGTCAGCTAGTGTACGGAATCAGGTGAAGCCCTTCCAATAACACTTACCGCCTAAAGTCCGCCGGAAATACCGTTTACCATGGAACACAAATCCTTCACTATTTAATTCATAACTCCTTTGGGTCCACCTGTGTTAAGTCCTCCCTTTAGGAATCTGTGATGTGATATTTGTAATCTCCATCGTTGATCTGTGCATTCGATCAACGGTCCACGTTAAGTCGTCGATCGCAGTTGCATTCCATCAAGAGTTGCCTCCAATATACTCCGCTGGCCTCTCCCGATGTGATATCCCGATTTAATCTGGATCATTTATCTGTCTGATTTGACAGCTCCTATGCAATGAGAATTTACATTCCACTTAGCTCTATTTTCTGCCATTCTTAGTGTTTTTCTTCTGCAATAGTGTTTTGCGATAGTTAATATATGTGAAAACTTAGACTTACAGGTTTGATGCAAGAGCCATTTTGGATTAGCGGAGTAAGTTGTACATACAAATGGAGTAGGAATTAAGAAGATCTATAGATGGAGCCATGGAAGGTTGGTACACACCATTTGTAAATCTTAGTAGCAAGAAGATGAGGAGTTGATTCTAATTGGAATTGTTTCTCCTTTTTAGTAGTAAAATGATTCACCACAACCAAAGTGTTTCACCTTTAACTCTCATTACTAAGACATGACTTCAATAAATGCATGATACACACATGCACAAGCTACTTAACAAATAGACTCTGTTGTGTAAAACTAATATTTTTTTCGGGCCATCATTATTTGGGTGAATATGGCTAGCATTTTCATGGTATATAGAAAAATGACTAATAAAAAAAAAACCATAAAAGTAATGACAAGTAGCACATATTATGAAAACTCCCCTTACCCTTCATTTGAAAAAATCAAAAATAATTTTCATTTGAAATTTGAGAAGTGATTTTTTATTTTAATTTTCATTTTCATTAGAAATAATTACATGTCTTTCTATGATGAGCACGAGAGCAAGGAAAATGATGACTTTAATTTTGAAATCTGTTGGGGTGAATCTTCATGGATAATAATATTGGTTAACACATATATTGTTATTTTCTAATTAATAATAATAATTAAAATAAAATTATAATTTAGTTAATTTTATATTTTTTGATATAGACAATATAAGCCGTGATAAGTATTTTAATGCTTATCATAAATTAATACTTGTGAACATTTACCAACTCTTTAATATATAGGTGCACTAGTAATATACATGTCAAATAAAAAA
>APFE030733222.1:33641-65723 GCA_000404065.3 Pinus taeda | reverse complement strand
TCACTCCATCTTAGGAAGATAAAATAATCACGAACAACACCCCCAAACGACAAAAAGCTTTAAGAGGTTGCTTAAGTATATATAGTACACCTTCACTTCATCAGCTTACGAGCCCCGGGTTGACAATTAATGATATCAATTTAGGAATACTAAATTGACCAAACAGCATGCAAGGGTGAACTCCAAGGATGATAGTCCTACGGGAGTAAATCAACAATATTTGATTGGAATGGAGGATTTATAGTGGGCCAATATGCAATAGTTCATCCCAAAATTCCTTCCTTGGTAGAGCAAGAGATAACATAGTTTTGAAGAGGCTGTGATGATGTATATCCAGAAAACGTGGTACATGTCAAAGCAATGAAAAAATAAGGCCCGAGACCCTTAAAATTGAAAAAAGGAATTCATTTCAAAACAAAGGCTTATGACCCCGTCTGCCTCTATAATGAAGATGACATGGAAGTCAAATAGCGCAATATGATTTTGTTATAGAAAGAGCATGGGATATGGCTAGCATGATGATGCCAGCAAGTGTGACAAGTGGCATGTGTTTTCAGACTGTTTTGGTGGTCAAGTGAGCCAAATTTGGATGAATTGTGTCACCACTCAGGAGGCACCATGTGGTGTTGTTGATGTAAGATGATGTCACCCTAGAAGGGATATCTTGGAAGGAAATAGAAGGAGCAAAGGAGGAACCTACGAGTTGGAAAAGCGTCGGGACATGGCGACAAGCATAAGTGGATAGGCACATCACCTAAACAATTTGCCTATTCCTTAGTGTGTGTAGAAAATCATCCTACATAACATGCAATCTTGAAAGACATTTCGAGAGAGGTTTTCATTATGGCACACAAGTAAAGGGTTTGGCTAATGGAGCAACGATACATGGAGTAAAGCAAGATGGCATCAAAAAGTAATATTGGATGCTATTTGATTGGATTATATTTACTGTCAAGGACCCACTTCAACACATAATCTCAAAAGGCTTAACCTGGAGGGAAACAAAAGCAAACCAAGAAATAAAGCAAGTGTAATGGATCTGGGGGAAAAATATTTTGCCAACTATTGACAATTTCTCTAGTTGACTAAAATCTCACCCAAGCCTTGGTTAGGTCATGTTAGCAGATGTTTTTTGACTAATGGAATTTAGGATTATATAACATGAGTTATCATTGTGATCTTAGCTCCTGTGATAAGAATAGTTTGGAAGATTTCCAACACTATGAGGTATACTTTCCACTTTAGCCATATTTGGGAATCCGCCTCTTATTTGAAGAGTAGACATTGAATGGGTCAGAAACAGTTGATTAATCCACCACATTTAGTAGTAGACCAAAGACGTTAATGGAGCACCTCTTACATTAAAGAGTGCCATCCTTGATCACTAATGGTGACTAAGGAGAATTATGAAATTAGGCAATGAGAAGGAAACAAGGAACATGAACTGCAAAAGAGTGTTGGAGAGCCATGTTATCTATATAGAAAAAGTTTAATGGAGGAACTATTTGAGTATGCAGTTGGACTAAGAATTATTTTTTAATATGGGAAACACTCAAGTGTCCATTCTCTGAGTTAATATTCTTTTAATGGCCAAGTTATTTGATGCAACTACTACATATTTAAATCACTAATAGCAAAGCCTTAGAGAGTTGCAATCAATACCATGCATGTACCTATTGATTGATTAAATTGATCCCATACACATGTTATTAATTGAATATCAATGTGTCATACTGCATCTTGAATGTGCGTTTAATGAACTGATAAGTTGAGTCGTTCATTATGTTGTTGTTGAAGAAAAAGCTCAAGAAACATTGAGTCAAAGTGGGGAGTATTATTGAATGTTGTGTGAATGTGTGAATTGATGCAAGATACTGTGTGTGTGAATAAGGATAATTGTGCCTAAGAGTTGATAACTTTTTCAGACTAACTGAGGGCCAAGTGCATAGCTATGGAGTAGTGATGTGTGTAGTGTAGAGAAGGACTACAGAGCAGAGAGGAAGGACTTGTGTGTGATAGAAAATTAGGTTCATTATATTTGTATGTATAGGAAGTAGGCATTTGTACTTAGTTTAAAAATTGTATGAAAAGTAGGACAATTAGCCGAACCACGTTGTGGCCTACATCTATAAGAGGTTGGATCCTCTTGGCAATATGTGAGTTGTTATCTCAAGGGGTTTGTGGCCTCATGTGAGTGGGTGTTCACAAATAACAATAACAAATAGATTGATGGTTTTCCCATTTGTGTTTCCACTTTAAATCCTTGTGTCCATGTGTATGTGTTGCTCATGATGTGTGTTCATATAAATTTCTTACTCTATCGCTTATGTAGTTAATGGTGAATGCTTAGATGAGCTTAAAAATGTAAATTAACATAAATTACTAATTCAACCCCCCCCCCCCCCAAGTAATTCGTACTTATTCTAGAAAAATGGAAATTCTAAATATTAGTAATTGTCATTATTGCATTATTCCTTCTAATTAGAGTATTATTATGATTATCCACATTTCATCCAAGTTGTATGAAATTATTTTGGAAAATAAAATTATCCTATGGCTAGGACGCCATGGTAAAAGAGTCAAGTGACAAGCTAGGTTTGAAGACATCATTCATTTTTTTACCACCTTTTTACTCTCAATACCATTGTGGAGGAATGTCACATTAATAAAATTGATCCCTTATGTTGTTTCACTGGATTTAGAAAAGCTTCTAGTATTGTTCCTAGAACAAACCCGTGGAAAAGGCTAGAAGATATAATGGCTCCTCTTTAGTTGAGGGTTGTATGAAAATGTTATTTATATGTTTAGAATTAGAAAGATTTGGTCAAAATAAATAAATTATAATATTGGATTCATGCAAGGGTGTCCCATGTTCCCTACCCTTTTTAGCATACACATTGAGAAGCTAGAAGAGTATTTGGAAGATCTAGGTTGTGTTGACCACATGCTCATTGGTATAGTCATAATTATTCTCCTTTATGTTGATAATATTTTTCTTTTGGTGAGGAAACATTATGATCTTGGAAAGCAACTAAGGATCCTCCAAGTTCTTTATTCCAAGATGGGCATGGCTGTTAATATTGATGAAACAAAATTCATGATAATTACATCTAGAAAAATCACATGTGATACTTTGATATATGACAATAACAACTTGGAGTAAGTTCCTTCATGCAAATACCTTTCTATCAATATCCATCTCAAAAATCAACTGGACTTATAGTATTAAGGGAAGGATATGTGGAGGATGGAAAGCTTATTATGGGCTTGAAAACAATTCTATGTCAGTAGATCTTTGGATATGGGATTAAAAAGCTTCTCATTGAGACTCTTGTAAATCTTGTTATTTTATATGGATGTGAAATTTGAGCTTCAATATCTCGAAACATTATGGAGGAAGATAGAATAGATCCAAAAGTATTGTATAACCTCTAATCTCAAGATTAAAGGAAATATTGCATATCCCATATTTCTTATTCGAGCAAGTCTATCCCATGTTTAAATCATGGTTTTTATTGAGTACATTATGTATAATATGAATTTAAAGAACATGGAAAGGAAGCGGTTTCTTAAAACTGCTTCTAACTCTACCCAAAAGCACCACCTTTGGCTTAGGTAAGGATGGCATAAGGATGCCCAGTCTCAGCTATACCAGTAGGAGAAATAAATGAAGAGATCAAGTTTCAAAATAAAGACAATATTAAAATTATTTTTACATTGAAATTTAAGAATAAATTATGGCACGATAAAAATTTAGAGGAAAAAATGAAACTAAAATATTATAACGAAGTAATCAACTGAAACCTTAAAAATACAAAATATCTCTCTAGCTTGACAAGTTTCCAAAAGAAAATAAATATTTCTAAAATAAGAACAAATTTTCGTGAGCTTCATAGTGAAACTAGACGTTGGATGATTTCCAAAACACCGTGGTATGAAGGATTTTGTCACCTCTGTGATAGTAAGAATGTTAAAGATGAATGTACTTTCTCTTAAATTTTCTATATTACACTCATATTCGATCTAAATTTCAAAATATTTATCACACTACCAACATTCTTGACCTTGTCATTGAGTAAAGCTATAGTGATCTTGGAATGCTTCTCTCAATGTTTTTCGAAAAAATAAATAAAATTCTAAAGTATTTCAAATAATCTCTCACTTGCTTAAGGTCCAATAAACAACTTCAATCTTAATGTAGGTTACTCATCATCATAATCATTATATAAAATAGGTAAATTTGACTATATATATAATAAAAAAAGGGTAATACAATGAATATTATATGTCAATTATAAATTTAGAGAAGAAAATATTAATATAACATTATATTTCAACTATGTATTAAAAAAATTATACTCTTGCATAAAAATATTACATGTAGGTTATTTTAAACAATTTCCAGTATACAATGAATTTAAAAGATCTAACTACACAATAATAATGAATTAATCTAAGGTGATTAGTACATGGATCTCTATAGAACACAAATAAAATTACATAAACACTATTTGTATTGATCAAATAATGTTACATATATACTTGAAGTGTTCTCTCAAGATAGACAAATTATCTTGGACATATACTTACTTTGTTGAAAGAATATATCAACCACACACTAATCTAGGAAACATCTAGATATAAACAACTCCTAAAGAATAGGAGGAGATTCCTTAGAAAGTGTCACACCTAAGACAAGTCAAAATTATATTTTCTAACACTCCCCTTTAATGACTAGTTGTCCTAATCTCAATCATCAAAGTCTAGTTATGGTCCCAACTTCTGGTCTACTAGGATGTCCCTTCACATACATGGTTCATTCGACTGTCATTATTTTCATACATGTATCTATACCTATAGGCCCCCCTCCATCATTATTAACTTGGGTTTTCTTGGATTACTTGTAACCATGGTATGGGTTTTATCGGCTTACCATAAACCATGCATAAAGTTTTTTCGATTGACAGTCAACCAATGTAAAGGTTTTATTGGCTTACCCTAAGCCACAATTTAGGTTTTGTCAACTTACCCTAAACCATGCTATAGGAACCCTTGTCCAGTTCCTTTTCACAAGTAGTTTCTAGGTTACAACAAACTTACACTACAAAGTGGTTTCTAACTTACCACAAACCTCATAGAGGTACACAAGCCTTATTAAATTTGACTAATACAACACTCACAAGGACCACTACAAAACATCATAGACTTGCTACAATGTCCACATAAAAATGGGATCATGATTATGATATTATTCTACAAAAATGTTTACCTTTATTATTGTTCATCGTCATCTAATTTATATTTCTGCCACAACCATTATTCTCTACTTCAAAATGCTTCCAAATGTGCTGTATTTATTCTCTACTTCAAAATGCTTCCAAATGTGCTGTATTTGCTACAAATACTGTCATCTAATTTCTATTTTCCTAATTAAATTGTTACCTTTAATTATCTTTGATTCATATTTCTATTTTCCCTAGTTGAATTGTTATCTTTGATTCCTATGTGATTTATTAAAGTAGTTAATTCAAACAAAACCACTACATTGAGTTACCTACGCTCAACATAAATACTTTTAATTCTAAAACATTTATTGGCCAATATTCATCTCTATATCGACCCCACGTGGCTGTACTAGGGTTGACTTTTAATTAGTTCTATTTTTTTTAGATCGAAGGCCATGATGGACTCTGAAGCGAATATGCTTTGTCTGATTCATTGATCCACCGTTATTGTGATGGGAGCACAAAACGATGAAGCCGAGGGTTGCAATTTCAATTAAAAAAATAATTTTGAACGTGGGTGTTGCTGCTGGTAACATGGCATCATCGTTCACTGAGTGGAAGGGGGAGAGCCAGTGCTTCTTCTTCCACAAGTTATACACATCTGTTACAATCCATGCCTCCCGGTAACAATTATAGGGTTTTTTTGTCATTGCTTGCACGGTGAGCTCCCGGAATATTCAGGGATCTGACGGACATGGGCGCAGTCAATTTTTTGACCGTATCCATATCCGTTGGATCCCAGAATATTCCAGGAATCTGCACGGTCTATGTGGCTGGTATGACGAATGCAGGTAGTGGAGACGTGAAGAAAAAAGTAGTGGACACAGGCATGGAAAAAAACTGAGTACAACCGTTGCGAGAATCGAGGAGGTGCATTTTCTGTGTTGATGATTTTGAAAACGGGGAGAGGGTGAATCGAGGAGGTGCATTTTCTGTGTTGATGATTTTGAAAACGGGGAGAAGGTGAATCGTGAAGGTGCATTTTCTGTGTTGATGACTTTGAAAACGGGGAGAGGGTTGCATCTTTGTTTCCTTGTTTGGATTATTTTCACACATAATGCATTGGTCCCTGGATTCTATCTCATTCCAATTTCCCTATCTGTACGAAGTCCATACTGAGAGCGGTAGATGTAAGTTGCAGGAACCCAAGTTTGAAAGTTACACTAATAATGAATTATTAGCAGTTACTTCAACTTTTCCTTTTTAAATTTTTAGAGATTTTGAATAGAAATCGGAGGCTGATGTTAAAAATTTGGTAAAATAATTGGGTCCATGATTTCGGAGGAAAATAATTGAGAACCATTTCTTTGTCATTGCCTCTGATGCCATCTCATTTGATCCGTCCTGGTTTCTCACAAGCCTAGCGAATTAGTGCTCTGTATAACCTTGGCAATTACACTCTTATATTCTTCACAGACATCACATTCGTCTGAATCCATAACCTTCGCCAAATATTTTATCAAGTTTGTAAAGCACTCGGCGTTGGCCACAAATCTCAAGGTTTTCAGCCAAAAATCTTCATTGAGTTGTAAGTAGATTAAAATATATTGTTTGAGAAAGAAAATCGAAATAAATGAGTAGTGATATTCAAATTAATGTGTAAAAAGGATAAAAAGATATGTAGTCCTTTTTATTATTAAATATCGAAGCGATTTTTAAATATAAATTGAATTATGGTGAAGAATTGTGTTGAAAAAAAACAAATCATTTGTATTATGCAGAATTAAAGGGAAATATATACAGAAAAGTTACTCACAAGCCCTAAGAACTTAACTCCAATAACCCCTTCATTTACACTGCAAAAATCCTTCAGGATGTATGCTTTAACTAGCAGAGAGAATCATAATAATCACCTAGAGTATATATTGAAATAACTAATTTAACAATTAAATGTTGACGAAAGGAATATGTTATTTATTGTTCCTTACAAAGAAATTACATAGAAAGTAAGTAGTGCTTTCAATTAAGTAGTGCTTGCAATTTTAATTTAAAGTGAATTATGACATGTGTGTTTTCTAGTTAACTGTTGAAATTTAGGTGCGGTGTTTAAAAAAATATGAAGGTTAAAGACATAATTATGGAAGGGATGTGACATATAGAGTATGTATGTTTTTGTAGATTTTAATATGAAATGTCTAACTTGATTGTGATTTTGAAATTAGATTATAACTTTATTGAAATTATTCATAGTTAAAATATGAAATTTTATAATTTTTCACGGGTAAAATATAGAATGGCATTTAAATGTACATACATTATATGTTCTAGGCAATTTTCCTAATGGCAATGTACTTGAACATTTTAGGCAATTTGTTTTGCAATGTAAATGTACTTGAACATTTTAGGAAATTTGTTTTGCTTCATGGATATGTTCTTGAATGACTCTTTCCAAGTGAATCTATTTTTAATGCATGGAAGAGAAAAGTTTTTGACAAATGCCTAGAGTAAAAATAGTGTATTTTTTATGTGTTTGCAAGTTGTAGTGGCTTAACATTAAGTCATTGTCTGGCATGTTAAGCCATCAACCTGCAACAATACTGAGTACTCCTATAAGTTTATGCATATTAGGTGTTCTAATAAATTTCCATGCTAGATAATTTTGCAAGTTGTAGTACTCAATGTCACTGCATTTCTATAATGGATTAAATAGTTATCATAACAATAGTTTCCAGGTATGTTCTTATAAGTTGCAAGGTATAAGTATCATAGTTTTGCAACTTGAAGTACTCAATGTGACTAAATTTGGATGGATGAATGGAGGTAAAAGTTATATTGACTTTACTTTTAATTTTTTTTATGAGAGTATCAAAACTTAAATTAAGAAGGAGTTTATGCTCACAAATTTTGATAATGTATTGATAGACTCTATCAAAGCTTATAAAATTTTATAAGATTTAACTTATTTTTCATTACTTGTTTTATAATCATGGAAGGAATTATATATATAAATGGAGGTAAAAGTTATATTGACTTCACTTTTAAATTTTTTATGAGAGTATCAAAACTTAAATTAAGAAGGAGTTTATGCTCACAAATTTTGATAATGTATTGATAGACTCTATCAAAGCTTATAAAATTTTATAAGATTTAACTTATTTTTCATTACTTGTTTTATAATCATGGAAGGAATTATATATATAAATGGAGGTAAAAGTTATATTGACTTCACTTTTAAATTTTTTATGAGAGTATCAAAAATTAAATTAACAAGGATTTTATGCTCACAAATTTTGATAATGTATTGATAGACTTTATCTAAAGCTTATAATTTTTAAGTTGATTATGTATAAGCAAGAAGAAATTATTATATATATATATATATATACTATTATATATATATATATATAATATATAATATTATTAAAATGGATAAAATTATCAGAATTTAATTATTAATTTAGGTTAATATTAAATTATTTTTCAATATATCAAAAAATGTAAAGTGTTAGTTATACTATTGAATGAAAAATCATATTGATTTATTTGTTTTAGATTTTAGGTTATTAAACCTTATTGAATTTATAAGGGAAACTGATTATTAATTAATTAAGGTAATATTAGTTTTAATGAAATACCTTCAATATCCTCTAATCTAAATAATGAGAAACAATTTGATTGTTAAAGTTGACAAAAACATATACATATACTCTATTTCCAATATAAATTTATATAATAATTGCAATATAAATTTTAACTTTTAATTTTTTATGGAGAAATATAATCCACCTCAATGAGTCATAAGTGAGAAAATCTTTCATCATAAGTAAAATTTTGCTTATATATTTTTATCCCCACAAATATATTAAATAAAATATTAAACGTAGTTGACATTGAAACTCATTTTGATCATATTTTCTTATTTTTTCCACTTTAACCTTGACTTTTTTACTTTTCCACCTTTCCCTTTTTTATATATTTATTATTTTTAATTGAGAATTAGTAAAATTATAAATATATTTTATTATCTATTATATATCAAAATTAATTTTAAAATAGTTATCTTTTATTTTAATTAAAAACTATACCTCTTTACATAATCGCTATGAATTCATTATACCAGTGTCCAATGTCACATTATGAGAAAGGTGATCTCAATATGAAAATAAATCATGGTCAATCATGATGAACCATGGTTCAACATCGTATTGTGCCAAACATTGTCTCAGTATCTAAATAAACCATGGCCAATCATGTTTATTTCAGTGTTTATAATATTTATCTTAATATTTATGATAGAATTTTATCAATAGGAAAATCAATCACGGTAAACTATGGTCAACCATGGTCCAACATCGCATTGTGACAAAGATTGTATTGATATGAAAATCAACCATGGTCAACCATGGTCTAACGTCATATTGTGACAAATATTGTCCCGATATGAAAATCAACCATGGTCAAACATGGTCCAATTTCACATTGGGACAAAGATAGTCTCAACATTAAAATCAATCATGGTTAGGCATGGTCAATGAAGGTCTAATGTCCTACTGTGACAATGATTGTCTCAATATGAAAATCAACCATGGTCGAACATGTTTCGAAGTCACATTGTGACAAAGATTGTCTTAATATGAAAATAAACCATGGTCAACCATTGTCAATCATGGTAAACCATGGTCAATAACCATGGTTACATTGTGACAATGGTTGTCCCTTGTTCCAATGTCACATTGTTACAACCATGGTCATCCATGGTAAACCATGTTCCAATGTCGCATTGTGAAAAAGATTGTCTCAATAAGAAAACCAACCATGTTCAATCATGGTCAACCATGGTCAATAACCATGGTTCCATTCTGACAAATATTATCTCTTAGTCCAACGTCAAATTGTGACAGCATGGTCATCCATGGTGAACCATGGTCCAACATCACACTGCGACAAATATTGTCCAAATATGAAAATCAACCATGGTCAACCATGGTCAACCATAGTCCAACATCGCATTGTGATAAAGATTGTGTCAATATAAAATTCAATTGTGGTCAACCATGCTTATTTTAGGGTTTATATTATTTATCTTAGGGTTTATATACCTTATGTTTAGAGTATTTATTCTTTGGTTTTATTATTCCCTTGGATTTATATACCTTGAGTTTATAATATTAATCAATTGGGTTTCATATTATTCCCTTGGGTTTATAATACCTTGGGGTATTATAATTAATATATTGGGTTTATAATATCAATCCCTTGGGTTTATCAATCTAAGGATTCATATACCTAGGGTATATGAAAATCAACCATGGTCAACCATGGTCCAATGTTTCATTAAGAGAAAGATTGTCTCAATAAGAAAATCAACCATGGTTAACCCTAGCCAACCATAGTTAACGATGGTCTAATGTTGCATTGTGACAAATATTGCCTCAATAAGAAGATCAATCATGCTCAGCAATGTTGAAGCATGGTTCAACGTAGTATTGTGCCAATGATTGTCTCAATATGTATATCAACCATGTTCATTTTAGCATTTATTATATTTATCATAGGGTTTATATACCTTGGTTTATAATGTTTATCTTAGGGTATATCATAGTAATTTCTCGATATTAAATTCGATCATGTTCCATGGTCAACCATGGTCCAAAATTGCATTGCGACAAATATTGTCTCGATATGAAAATTGAATATGCTTTGACATCGCAATGTGACAAATATTATGTTGGCATTAAAATCAATCATGGTCAGCCATGGTCAACCATGGTCCAATGTCTTATTATGATAAGAATTTTCTTACTATGAGAATTATCCATGGTCAACCATGTTCCAACATGCCATTGTGACAAAGATGGTCTCAATAATGAAAATGTACTTATTGAACTGTATTCTATTCAACAACCCCCCCCCATTTATATAATAGCTAATATTCTATCAATAAATGGGGACCCTTAAAAAATCCTTCCAAAAAAAAGATTTAGCATTTAGACAATTTATTTTAAATTTTTGGAATAAAACAAGATATCAAGTCAAAAGCCTTATTAACAAGAAAAACACATGAAATGCGATCTAAAGGAATCGCCATGCTTAACCTAGATATCATTAGGATTTTCATTAAAAACTAGGTCCTAAGGCATTTCCTCTCGAAATAAACCCATATCACATATTGCAATTCACAAAGGGTGCACCCTCACGAAGTATGTTAAATCATGCGAAATGTGATATTGCGATGCAACGATTAACCTTATCACATCACGTTGGAAATACTTAAGAAAGGTTTGAAATCTTACAAACCATGCGATGTTGTGAACTGCGATAAATATTTCGGACCCAATTGGAGCCTATGTTATAACGTAACACTTAAGTCTATTATGTAAATGAAAGACACTTTATAAGGAAAATCCCATTAAACAAGCTACACTTTAATAAACAATAAAGAATGTCCAACATCTCGCATCCCACACAATCAAAATGTGATAATGCGATTCGTGATATTGCATCGCAATCACAAAATCAACATTTTCGCAAATCAAAGCTCATAACCTTCGAAAGTTTTCTTCCCATTTTATGATGCAGAACATTAATGAGCAATAAAGGTAGCGATAACAAATCATTAGTGGGAATTTATTATGGGTTAATGGCATTTATGTTTGAAAAGTAGCTCAGCATGATATGATATATTCTCATCTGTGTTTAACTAAAACTCCTTTTCTTTTCACCTTTTCAAGGTTATTTGTATCATTCATTCTTATTTTCATTCATGTTTGTGTCTATCTGATAGCTTATGCTTTGCTTCATTTTAGGAAAAATTTGCAGCAAGATTCGTTAGGAGCAATGGCAAATAAGGGAAAGCCAACCACGTCTGAAAAGTCAGAAATGATCCCTCTATTTTCTGATACTGTGTGCGGTAGAGACGAAGGAAATTCTAGATGGGAAGACATGTATTATTTGTTAGAAGAAGAGAAACTAAGGCGTCTTATAGCAAAGGCCATATTCGATGCTCATATTTCCTCTAAAGTCTCTTACTTTGAGACAAAATGCTTGTTTCTACATGACATAGCCGCAAGGTTGAAGATAATCCCATACACAGATATGGTCAAGTGGATAATTGATGTGATGGATGTCTTAGACATAGAGTTCAATAATAGCAGGCATTAGGTTATGGGATCTTTTTCAATAGACAACCTATAGCTTATATACAATCTACCACAGCCACAAAAGCTCTACAATAAACAATTACTCGAGAAATTTTCTAAGGAGAGTGAGGACCCAGCAGATGTTATGTGGGCCTAGACAAAAAATGAAAGAAAGATCAAATGGGATAATACAGGTATGTATTCTATGACATACATTTCTCCCCCTTATAGTTTTGTAGCAGCCATGCTATGTAGATTTTTCGTTAAGCTCGATAGCACCAAATTTTCCCTAGAGTGGCTACCATTAATAGAAGCAATTGTGAACACAAAAATAGTGAATTGGGCTCAAATTTTGTCAGATAGTTTGGCGAAAGCCATTATGGAGTATAGGAGAAAGACAAGTCCCTATTCAAGGATTTATCCCAAATTTTTCATGAGTGCCTTTGTAATGGGCGCAATCTATTTTAGCTCTATATTTCCTATTATGGGATGGAAGTGGATTGTGCAAGACTCACTTCTTAGCCATGTGTACCATAAGAGTTTGTGGGAGTCTCATTTTTACCCCCATTTTTATAAGATTTGTCAAGGAGTTATGCTGCCCATGCATAAACAAGTCTACGACGCAACTACCCCTAGGTTTTCCAAAGAATCTAAACTAGATATTTTACTTGTAGCTGGATGGTTTGTGGAGGAGACGTTTACCTATATTAGAGTATTTGGGAGCATTTCTTCACCGCATGCCCTCCCATACTATGTCCTCGACAAGTTAATGGCAATGGAGATAGCCTATAAAACGACAGGGGAAGGTGGGATGAGCAAAGGGTTGAAAGAACAGAAGAAGGCCATGTGGCCTACATTTCCATTGCAATGTGGTGCGTTTGCGCTACATGATTTTGGACATGCATGCAAAGCGGCAGAGATTATAAAATCTCTAAAATTAGTTACATTCCCAGGAAGGTAGTATGACCCAAATGGCACTGTTAAGGACTTCACTACTATGGTGAAAGTTAAACCATTCACCCATGAGGAATATGCCTTCGAAGGCCTCTTCCTACAAAAAGAAACATTTTCAGATGTGACACATATGACATCAGTACTTTTTTCCCATATGATGTTGAAGCTTTTCATGTGTACATAAAGAGGAGATTAGAGGAGGGCCCATTGGATCTACTACAGATTGAATCAATAAGGGAGCCAACTCCTAGTGTAAGATTGGAGGAAAGCTCCAAAGAAAATTCTGAAGCAGAGACCCAGGAAAGATATACTCATGAGTCAGATGAGTAGTCTCAAAATGGGGGAGGAAATAAAAATAAAGAGTCTAAAAGGGACACAATTAGATCTACAAAAGAAACAACCGAGAAAACCTCAAAAAAGAAACATGCAGAAATTCACTCTACTTCAACTGAGTTAGCAAAACCCCCAGTTATTGATTTTGAAAAAGAATGGGAGCATTTCAAAAATAAGCTTCATACAAATGAACAAACATCGGAGATACAGACTCCACAACACAATTCAACTCAAGAAATAATAGTGGAGAAAACTATAAGCACGCAGGATGTTGAGCTCATTCTTGCCACCCCCACTTCAGAAATTATTTTGAGAATTGAGGAAAGTCCTCTATTAGATGTGTTTTATAGTCCCGCTCACAAAGATGTCGATAAGAGACAGAGGAAGACAATGAAGCTAGATGATGTAGCTATTGTGACCCCTGACAATGAACCAATGGAAATTGTATGGAAATACTCGGCCACGGACCCATCTAAAAGTATCATAAGGCTGTCGCAATTTGTAGGAGCTTATGCTACAACAACTATTGAAAAAGCAGCAAAGGTCCAAATTCTTCTTAGAGAAGAGGTACAAAATATTCTATTGTTGGAACAATAATTAGCTCACGAGAAATCCAATCAACAAACAGAATTACAAGTAGACCAGCCCCAACAGGAATTTGAAGAGATGCAAACACAACATTAGGCCAGCCTAGTGGAAGGAGATGCGCAGATACAAGCCATGACAGATAAGTATAAAGAAAATCCACAAATCAATGAGTTCATAAAGGAAGCACTTAGTCTTAACTCCCAACTAATGCAACAAAAGGAAATTCTATGCCAAAAAATTTCGCAAATAACTCCTTATTGCAAGATCAGTGATAAGCTAACAAGCCAATTTGTCGACATGAGACTTGACCATGATGAAATCCATCAAAGGGTTTCTAGCATTATCACCTAGAAAGAATTAAAAGAGGGGAGAAAGGATGATTTTCAAAAGCTGGAGGAATCGCATAAAGACATCTTGTTCACAGATGGGATTCATGACTCAAGAAAGCAGAAAGGGTAACGATGGTCATGGCAACAGTAGCAAACAACATCATAGAAGCCATCAATGAAAATCTACATGGGGCCAACTTGGTTGCAGAATCTATACCAAGATTTCTTCCAAATGCCTAACAATTAGAACAACAGTGGAGGCAAGTGGAAAAATAAAAGAAGGGGGTAATCAGACAAATGGGCAAGCTAAACTAGGAAGCATATTGGTAGTTTTTAGTAAAACCATACAGTCAGTGGATGACCTTGCGATGCTTAACTACCTCCACACAAAAAATGGTGCCAGATCTGACAGACGTTATATTCGTTGAGCAGTTGAAATCTATGATTGGACAACCAACATTGCTCAAGCCTATGACATATATTTGCGATCTCAAAGATAGAATGCAAAGGAGTTAGTCGCTTGGTTTATTTTTAGTTTTAGTTTTATTTTTGCATAATCTGAGGCAAGTCATTTGAACCTTGTCAACTATTTTTGTAATTATCTATTTTAGGACCTATAGTTTAGTATCTAAACCCCTCTCATGCATTTAGAGAGTGGTCTATAAATTTTATTAGAAACATTATTCAAAACATTGTCTTCTATACCTTCAAGGAGGTTTTGATGGAATTAACGGAACAAGATCTATTTTCTCTTCAATGTCTAGCGTGCTCTACTGAAATGTACTTTTGTACTCTTATGTATGTTGGATTGATTGAAATTAGGTCAATATCACTGAAGCACATGAGGAGAATGCATCATATATGGTACTTTTATTTTATGATCTTGTTTTATTTATGTATCAGGCAATAATTTTCATTTCAATTATTTTATGTATGAAAGTCTGCATTACAGTGAACATTTTTGCACTTTTGTATGATGTTGGCTTTGAATTTGTTTTTGAGTACATGAATGATTTATATGCGATATATCTTTCACAATCGTTTTGGCTAACTATTTATCCAAAACGATGATTGTTAAATGATTTCAATTCTTATTGTAGTTGAATGATATTTATTACCAATTGCTATAGGACATTATTTTAGATCGCATACTTTATTTAATTCCTAGGTATATATCTATATATATATATTATATATAATATATATATATATATATAATATATTCAAATGGTATTTAAACTAGGATATATGCATGTGTTTTGTAGTTTAAATTAGATTGCACTTACCTTAATCATTCCCCCGTTACACCATATATCACCCCATAAAAACTATCAAAATCGCTTTTGGGAAACTGGTCCAATTATTGCTAGTCAGAACCACTACACCAAATGAAAATGAGCTACTAACCAAGGTCTGGACTAGGTGGTTTTCCCCCATATTGTAGCAACGCTTTTCAAGGCTTCAACATTTTTGCACTAGGAGGAGCACCTAACTATGAATGGAAAGTAAATTCAAATCAACAGGCCATTCTAAGAATAAAACTCCCTCACCCTCACCTCCAACTTCTTGATCACATTTCAAATCTTTGAATCCTAAACGAGAAGTTGTAAAGAAACCTTTAGAATCCACTACTATGATTTCAAAAAATTAAGATCAATCTTCTTCTATAGAAACCCCTGAAGTCTAGTCTTTGATCCTTAAGTTGTAGGGGATTTCAATATCTCAAGAAGAATATGAGCTATCCCAAGCTAGTGTTACTTCTCAGTTCCCCTCATCCTAAAGGTTGACTAGAGAATAGAGTGAAAATGTTGGGATCCCCCATTTGAATTTCCTCTACCAAACCATAAGAGAGCTAAGAAGACACAATCTAAATCTCGTGGTGAGGTTCTCTCATCATCACCTTAAACATCTTCATTCATTCCATCCATTTCATCACAAAATCAACCATCCACCTCACAACTCTAGATCCTTGTTTACAGAGGTACTGGAGCACAAGCCTCCTCTACCCAATCACCTTCAACCAATGGAACATCTTCCTCTACATAGATAGATGTGATGGCTCAAAACCCTCCAACGCCACGAACAAATCTAGGAGTTATATGGATGGTAGGACCCTTACATCAATTGCTAGCTCATCTAGAAAAATGGTTAGGAAAGTTCAATACTGATGATGGCCTACCAACTGAGGAACACATAAACACTTTTATCTTGTCCATAAACCTAAATGAAGTGGTGGAAGAAGATGCGGTTGTAAGATTATTCCCTTATACCTTAAAAGGATCAGCAGGATCATGGTACATTTCATTACCATTAGGTTTTATCAATAGTTGGGATTCCTTTGAAGAGTAGTTCCTAACCAAGTTCAGAGATGGTAGATCAACATCTATTCTTTTCATTGATCTCTCCAACTTGAAAGTTGAACCTAGGGAACTGACGAAAGACTTAAATTCTCGTTTCTATAAGCTATTGAATAATATTCTAATGACATCTAAGCCCAGCGATGAAGTCCAAAATGAATGGTACATTTTTTCTCTCCCTTCAAACACAACTAGTTTCATCGATCGAGCTGCCAAAACAACTTTGGTAGAAAACATGAAAGAAGCCATAACTATAGAAAAACGAATTCTATCCTTAGATAATAAAAATGCATTAGAAGAATGAACATCCAAGAAAGTGACTTTTAGGGATGAATCCAAGAAAAACCCATCTAAAGATCCTTTTGATCTTGAAGGCTTACAAAAAGTCCTTAAAGCCATGTCGATTGAAATGATTGATATCAAGAAGTAGGTAGCAGAGACTTCCTCAAAGAAACCTTTCAAACCATATAAAAGAAATCCCCCCTCTTCAACTAAGCCTCCAAGCACCATATCAAATGATGAATCATATGTGGAGGAAGATGAAGTCTTAAGAACTGAAGAGAAAACATATGATGAAGAGGTAGTCGAGTTACAAGGAATGTGGGATTTTATCCTCCCAAATGAGGAAACACAAGCAACATTACCTATTACAACTAGGAATAGAAGTCTTGTTGATTTTCCACAAACAAATTCAAAGTGAAAGGTACCAACTCCAAATCCCAAAGAAAAAGCAATAGGTAAGAAATCTTCATCTGAGTTCACTCAAATCACTCCTCCTCAGTCCAATGCTCCATCTCTAGCTAAAACCCTAATAGTCTTTGATGAAATGGAATATAACATAGTGG
Organism: Pinus taeda; assembly: GCA_000404065.3. NCBI lineage: Eukaryota > Viridiplantae > Streptophyta > Pinopsida > Pinales > Pinaceae > Pinus > Pinus taeda. The sequence goes on along the minus strand of APFE030733222.1, from coordinate 47,953 downwards.
AAGATATGAAAAAGACTAGGGAAAACATTACCTTTCACGAGCTTAGAAAGATGAAGCATAAGGAGAAGCTATTACTCAAAGAACTAAAAGCATTCCCTACTTCTCCTCTTCCTACTACCATAATATCGAGATTCCAAAGAGATGGGAAGGCCTCCTAATGCCTCATTAGATAGAATCAATCCTACTGATATTGCTCTAATTGGAGGAAGATCTAAATCCCATACTCCTCCATTTATTTTGACTTTTGAATTTTTCATGATAATCTAAACAACTATTTAGTTGATGCTGGATCCCCATCTAACATTCTACCATGACCAGTTTGTGCCAAATTGAATGTTGAACCCCAAAAGTCTATTGTGCGCATTGTGCAGTTAGACCGATCCCAAGTCGAAGTTATAGGAGAGCTCAATCAAGTCACTATCATACTCTCATCAAATCTTAAAGTCTGTTAACTCATTGACAATCTTGTGGCGGATATCCCCCAGTTCTATGGTTTAATCCTTACTAGAGACTAGTCAGAAAAGCTTCATAGCTATTTTGCAACTCACTAGTCCCACATGTGGCTTCCCTATAATGGAAATCCAAATCAAATAAGGGTTGAGTGAAAAAAACATAAAAATTGCATTGTTACAAAAATTGAAGGAGAAAATGAGGCAGTCACGTAAATAAGCAATATCACTGTAAACTACTCAGTTGAATCATTTTTAGGAAATTTTACTGCAAATACTTCACCTTTCTTAGAAAATTCTGTTGTATCCCAAGTTGAAAAATTTTCTCAAACAAATACTTCTAATTGTGTAAATTTTGTAGATAAGCCTATAGTTAGCTCTTTATTTTGGAAATTACTTTTTTACGGATCCAAATCTAATGATGGAGCCAGACCAGGACGGATATTAGTTAGCCTAGAAAGGGAAAAGAGAATGTTAGCATACAAACTTGAATTTGAATGCATAAACAACACTGCTGAGTATGAAGCATTGGTCCAAAGGTTGTATAAGGCTATTGTCCTTAACATCAAACATCTACAAACATTTGGAGATTCAAAAATTGTGATAAAATAGGTAAGCAATACTATACACTATTTGTCTGGACATTTGAAACATTACCAATCATTATTCCAAGACCCTACAATTCACTTTACATCATTTAATATTTTCCCCTATCCCAAGACTATAAAATGCGAGTGTTGATCTGCTAGCTAATGTTGCATCCAAGCTTATTCCATCAGGAAATTATAGTCCCAATTGCTTTTCTATTGAATTGATTTTTAGGCCTTCCATTCCTGATAATATCACTGATTGGCGAGTCTTTAATAACGATTCGGATATCATAAAATATCTGACATCTGAAAGCTCGTATGCTGACCAAATACTTGATGAAGATCAGCACACCAACCATCTTATGCAAGAAGCAACTATATATGCCATACTTAAGTTTGTGGTTAAGCTGGAAAACTTATACGATCTTAAGGATAGATTCAAGAAGCCCACCAACTCAAAACTTCAAATATCAACTTCGAGGTTTGAATTAGTTAATCTTGGAACTGATCTTAAACCTCAAAATATCAATCTAGGTCTACGTCTTAAACGAGATGAAAAATCAGCCTGCATTCATTTGTTGAGGAAATACAAGAATGTATTTGCTTGGAACTATGAAGATCTGAAGACATATGACACTTATACAATTCAACATACCATCCCCATGATATCTAATGAAAAACCAGTGCAACAAAAGCTAAGAAAGATTCACCAAAATCCAGAAAATTAGATCAAATCTAAATTGACTATGTTGCTTAAAGTCAAAATTATCTTTCCTATCAGGAACTCAAGGTGGGTTTGTAACCTTGTTCCTACTAGAAAAAATAATGGTGATATTTGAATATGTACAGATTGTCATAGTCTCAACAAAAATTGTCAAAATGACATTGACTTCTATGGAACAGATACTCCAACCAGTGACAGGCTTAGAACTAATGTCTTTTCTGGATGGATTCTTAGGTTACAAGTAGATTATAGTACATCCAGATGACCAGCTGAAGACTAAATTTCGAACCAAATGGGGCACCTATGACTATCGAAAGATGACATTTGGGCTAATCGATGCTGGTGCCACATTTTAGAGAGCCATGGACATAGCTTTCAAAGGGTTGGTTAATAAATTAGTGGTAATCTATTTAGAGGATATAACTGTGTACTCAAAAATGTGTGGTAATAATTTAAAGGATTTAAAACAAATCTTTGAGTGTTGTCAAAGGTATGGAATTTCTCTCAATCCCAAGAAATCTTTCTTTTCTCTAAGTGAAAGAAAGCTCCTTGGATTTATTTTTATCCAAGGAAGGGATTCACATTCACCCTAATAGGATAAGAGAAATTTCTGAAATTCCTTTACCTCATAACAAAATATCAATGCAACCTTTCTTGGGTCAGATAAATTTTGTCAAACGATTTGTCCCTAACTTTTCGTGAATTGTTTTACTTCTTCAATCCATGACTAAGAAAAAATAACTTTTTAAATGGGGACATATAAAGCATAAAAGCCTTTGATCTGATAAAATAATAAATCTTAAATGCTCCCTCACTAGCAACCCCAAATTTTTCTAATCATTTCATTTTTTATACCTTTGCTTCCGAGAAATCATATGTAGTCATATTAACACAGGTAAATGCTGATAAAGTTGAAGCACCGATTTCTTTATTTAGCTCCAATTTGTAGGGGGCTGAATTAAACCATTTAGAGGTTGAAAAACAAGCTTTTTCTATTTTCAAATCAATAAAGCATTTCAGACCCTTTCTCCTCAAAACCCACACCAAGGTAATAGTCTCATTCTCAGTAGTGAGAAATCTGTTAATACAAAGAGATGTAGGAGAGAAAAGGGAAAATTGGGTAACAATACTGCAAGAATATGACATAGAGATTAGACCGTAAAAAATTATAAATGGTCAATGTTTTTACAGAATGTTAGCAGGAGCATCCAACTTACCAGCACTACAAGATTCAGGTAATGATATACAAGTATACAAGGTAAGCTTCAACGACACTGAATCTAGATATGCTGATATCATTTCTTATTTGAGAAATGGATATGCACCTACACAACTAAGTTCCAAAAGGAAAAGGGCTTCGAGACTAAAAGCTAGACAATACCAAATCTTCAATGATGTGTTGTTGAGAATAAATTATGATTATGCTTTTCATAGAGGTCTTGAAAAATGTGAGGCATAAAAGGTTTTGCAGGAACTCCATGATGGACCAGCTAGTGGACATTTTGGAGGGGACACAACCGCACATAAAATCCTTCACGTTGGCTATCATTGGCCAACCTTATTTAAACATGCACACGATTATGTAAGGAAATGTAAAGTTTGTCAAGCAGCTACTAGGAGATAGAGGAAACCCACATTACCATTTCAACCTGTCAACACTGAACAACCATTTGAAAAATGGGGATTGGATATAATAGGTGAGATCGTTCCTCACTCTTCAAAGAAACCTAAAAATATCCTTACAGCAATTGATTACTTCACAAAGTGGGTGGAAGAAATTCCACTTAAGGTAGCCAATTTTGAAAACATCATTGATTTTATTGACCAGTTTGTTATTACCAAATTTTATCTGCCATCTTCCCTCATGTTTGATAATGCATCATATTTTTCAGGCAATGCTATTGATCTGAATTTGAAACTACTTGAAAAATGTTTGCAAGGTATTCAATTCAGTATTAAACATGTTTAAAACATTCCCATGTCTTGCAGTAAAGAAACCAATGAAGTTTTCAGCTGTTCATGAACCATTCAAGCATAGAAGAAATATTTCCTTTGATTGTTTAACACATCAAAATGAATTTGTTCTGCAAAATAAATCAACCACATATGCAAAAGAAGTTGATGAAGCAGTTCACCCCTCCTGGGCTACGTCTGCTGGGTCCAAGGCTCCCAAATGGGTCAGCCCTCGTTTTGATTAAATGCTCAAAATGAAATTACAGTTGATTAGAAGTCTCTACAGGTGAAATGGATTGTATAATCGGATTCAGAACACATGAATCCTTCAGGATTGACTGTTGGTTCACCTCCAATGGATACCTGCAACCTGAAACAGTTCTCACAATACTGGGCCCTGCTGGCTCCTAGAACTTTCACGGCTCCCAAAACCTATTCAAATGACCTCTGATGGAAAAAACACCTGTGCCAATGGCTTCAGAAGGTCGAAGAGACCCAAAATAAAATAAAAAAATCGTCAAAAACGGACTTTCCTAGCCAAAGTTATGGCCATTTAATGGAAACTGCCAATTTCCCCTAAAAGGACTCCAGCTAACTTTAGTGGAGCTCCGCCAAATCTAGACGCCCGTCAAATTTGGCGCCACCGCCAAAACTTCCGCCATCTCCGCCTTAACCGCCGGCTCAATTTATGCATGTGACCACGTTGCAGTTGCTTGGTGGTTAGCATCGGATTTCGTGCCTGGTTATATGCTGGGCCTTGGTTCTGGGCGCGTGGTCATATGGTGGGAGGGCTGGCCCTTAGGGGCTGGCCCCCAAACTTTTTCCACCCTGCCAGTTTTAAACTTCAAATGCTAAAGTTTCCGTTAACTTTTCAATGATATGGGCGTGGTCTAACAGTAAAGCCTTCGACTGATTGAATGGAGGTTAGGGGTTCGAATCACGGAAGCCCCAAACAAAATTTTAGACATACGCATGACCCTTGCTTACGTCAGCTTGGTGCCACGTGGCGGCCTCCAGGCTTGCCACGTGGCGGTCTCTGATTGGCTATTCAACAAGAATATTTTTGGAATATTCTCAGGAATATTCTAAGGAATATTCTCGGAATATTCTTTTTTAAATTTTTTTTTGAAAATTCAAAAATTAAGGGTCATTGGGCAATTTTGTTTTTGCCATAACTTTCACATACGGAGACCATTTTTCGAACCGTTTGCGGCGCAGGAATCGGGAGGACAAGCTCTATCCGGTCGTTTAGGTTTGAACCAATTCCGAGCACTTTCATTTTTTTAGCATTTTTCGACACTTGGGACATGAGCCCCTGATCATCCATGGCTACATCTACCACCCTGAGCAGCTACTATGATGTGTTTATAAACCAACGGGGACCAGATGTTAAGAAGACCTTAGCCAACCATCTCTACCATCGCCTTCTTGTACATGGATTGAGAATTTTCTTGGACTGCCAACCATCTCTACCATCGCCTTCTTGTACATGGATTGAGAATTTTCCTGGACTTTGAGGAATTGTAGTGGGAGATAGCTTAACGTCTCAAATAGAAGGCACCATTTGAATAGCCTCTGTATATATCGCAATATTTTCTCCCAATTATGTGGAATCAAATTGGTGTATGAATGAGCTACTATTGATGGTGGAGTCAGGGTCAACCATTATTCCTGTTTTCTACGTTGTGAAGCCTTCAGATCTTAGGTGGACAAAGGGTGTAAACGGAGTGTATGGTCAAGCCCTGTGCACACTGAAAGAGAAGAAAACATTGGACCATCAAACACATCAAGAAAAGCAACGATATGACTACAACAATGTTGAAAAATGAAGGAAGGCACTTTTTGATGTTGTAGAAATAAGTGGTTTCGAGCTGGAGGCATATAATGGGGGAGTGAGGACCTTAAACTCTTCTTGATCTTCTTAGTTTTTAATTTCATGTTGGATATATTAGATATATGACACTTTTTTAGGATTTTCTTACTTGTTATGCTATATTATTTAGGAATGAGGGGCAGTTGATTGATTAGGTCGTGCAATGAGTGTTGAAAAAGCTTAGAAAAACACCACTAAATGTGGCCAAATACCCAACTGGTCTAAATGAAAAAATAAAAGATTTTGAAAATACAGTGCTATTGCAGCAGCAAAGCAGCGATGCTAGGGTTATAGGAAGTGCGGGTCTTGGTGGAGTTGGCAAGACGACCCTTGCAAAATAATTCTTCAACTAGAATAGATCATATTACAATCTCTTGCTTCTTTTCTGATGTCATAGAAAGTGTTGCTAGGAATTCTTTAAATTCCTTGCAGAGTATACTTATTAATGATTTGACCCAATTGAACATACAAATATACAACACTGATGAAGGTAAAGAGAAGCTCGTAAGGCATCCCTCATCTATTCACGTTCACATAATTTTAGACGATGTGGGCCGTGTTCAGCAGCTAGATACATTACTTTTGCCAAGAAGGGATGTCCTTGATTCTCAAAGCTTAGTCTTAGTTACATCTCAAAATAAGAATGTTCTCACAAGCTCGGGAATAATAGAGCCGTTTATATACAAACTTACAGGCCTTAATCAACTACACTCTCAAGAGCTCTTCTACTTGCATGCGTTCCTCTGGCCTCATCCCATTACAGGATTTGAACAAGTAGTTAGTATGTTTTGGATGCGTGTGATGGATTAGCATTATCTCTGAAAGTTCTTGGGGCGCTTCTTCATGGAAAACATGATTTGGAGTATTGGATTGTGTAATTGCACAAAATCTCAAAAATACTTCCCACAGATGTACAGAGCACTCTTAAAATTAGCTATGACAATCTTGATTCAGAAGAGAAGCATATATTCTTAGGCGTTGCTTGTTTCTTCATAGGAGAAGACAAGGATAATTCCATAAGGATATGGGATGTATTCGGCTTTGAAGGAACGCTTGGTCTTCAAAACCTAGAGAACCATTGTCTTGTTGAGGTTGACAGCAAAAAATCCATTAGAATGCATGCCCATCTTAGAGACATGGGAAGAGATATGGGGGATAAAGAACCTCCAGGATTTCCGCGTCGACTTTGGCGCCCAATTGATATCCTTCTTCATAATTACTGTTGGTGTACATGCACTTAGACTAGCTATGTTGGTGTACATGCACCTAGAATAGCTCCAGTTAACTTATTGCTTGCATGTGGCACATGTACACATTAACATAAGATAAAGCACACTTAGCTTTAGTTAGCTTTAGTTATTGCATGCACAACTAAGCTTAACTTAGTTGCTTTTATGTAATTTATTCTAAAACTAATATTGAAGAATTAATTTCATTCTTTTCTTCAATTCTTGCTCGCTTCCTTCCTTCTCTTGCAAGCTTGTTTATTGTTTTGCAAATCTAGATCAGTGCATCTCAAAATCTTACATGGTATCAGAGCACAGGGATTTGTAATCAGTGCACAAGCAATTTTATTTGCAGGTTCAGAAGATTGAAGCAACAACAAAGAATGGAGTCTCAATTGGAGTTTCCACAATCGACAATTCTCACTCCATATAATTATTTCGAATGGAAGCCAAAGATTCAACTTCATCTCAGAAGTAGAGGCTTATTTCGAATAACCATGGAAACAGAAGTTGAACCAACATCGACAATAGAGAAATCAAGATATTTCAATCGCATGGACGAGGCCTTCGGCATCCTATGTTTATCTATATCTCCGGAACTGCTATTTCAGGTTGAATCATGTTCAACTCCAAATGAAGTATGGAAAATTTTGGAAGGATTGTTTGGAAAACAGGATGAAATATGGCAATCTTTTCTCTTTTCTCTTGGTCACATTAAAGTTGATTCTACACATGCAAATGAAGAAAGGAGTGTAAAGTTTGACGAATATATTTCACATGCACGAGTAGATGAACTTGTTACCAAGTTTCCATCACCACTCATTGATGAGTGTGCAGATGAAACTTCAGACCAACATTCTGATGACGATGAGTCTCTTCCTGTGACCCCTGTTAGACCACCAGTTGTTGAACATCGAGATCATACTTCTGCACGTAGTTCGGAAGATTCTCGACCACCTTCAACACAAAAATGGCGCAGCATGAGTGATATCCTTGATGATCCTGCCTCTATCCCTCTATTTGAGGAAGATCCGCAAGCACTCTTAGCTATGGAGCCATCCATGCCCATGCATGCTTATATGATGCATGGATCTGATCCACAAACTTATGCAGAAGCAAATGGGCATCCTGAATGGGAAGCCACCATGGATGAGGAATATAACTCTCTCATTAAGAACCAGACTTGGGATTTGGTTCCGCTACCTTCAAATCGCAAACTTGTGAGATGCAAGTGGGTTTACCGGACCAAGAAAGCATCAAATGGCCAAGTTAGTTGATATAAGGCACGATTGGTAGCAAAAGGTTTTCAGCAAGTACATGGTGTTGACTATGATGAGACTTTTGCTCCAGTGGAAAAAATGGATTCCATTCGGCTAGCTCTCTCCATTCCAGAAGCAAGAGGATGGGAGGTGCATCATATGGATGTGAAGAATGCCTTTCTTCATGGTGATCTCGAGGAGGAAATCTACATGGAGCAGCCACTGGGATACATGCAGAATTCATCTCTGGTATGCAAACTAAAGAAGTCTCTATATGGCCTCAAGGAGGCACCTAGAGCATGGTATGCGAAGATGGATTCTTATTTGTTATCTCAAAATTTTGTACGCTGCAAATCTGATTCCAATGTTTATTTTCTGAAGAAAATTGACTCATTGTTGATCATAGTACTCTATGTAGATGATCTTTTGATAACAGGTAGTTCAGCTTATGTCGTTACTAACATCAAAACTGCATTGCATAAGCGGTTTTCTATGACCAACATGGGCTTGCTAAATTTCTTCCTTGGACTAGAGATCCATCAGCGTGATTCTGGCATTACCATTTCTCAACCAAAATATGCTAGAGATCTTTTGGCACAATTTCACATGAGTGACTGCAAGCCAGCAGCCACACCTTTCTTATCAGGGATAAAGCTTAAGAATGGCAAAGACACACCATTGGTTGATTGCACATTGTATTGCCAGCTTGTGGGAAGTCTTCTTTATCTCACTCACTCCCGTCCTGATCTCTCCTATGCTGTCGGAGCAGTTTCCAGATACATGCAGGAGCCACATGAGTTACACTGGAACGCTGCAAAGCACTTCCTTCGATATGTCCAGGGGACAATCACCTATGGGATTCATTATGCAACCAATTGTTCTTTGAATCTCATTGGGTTCACAGATTCAAACTGGGCTGGCGACACCATTGATCGCAAGTCTACTTCCGGTTATGTACTTAGTTTGGGATTCGGCCCAATTTGTTGGTCAAGTAAGAAGTAGGCTGCCATTGCTTTATCATCAGCAGAGGCTGAGTATAGAGGAGCAGTCAATGCCACTATTCAGGCAATTTGGCTACAACATTTCCTATCTGAGCTTGGGATTAGTGTCCATCATCCAACTGTCATCTGGTGCGATAATCAAAGTATGCTAAAGTTTTGCAGAGATCCAGTGCAGCGGCAGCGTACCAAACACATCGAGATCCACATGCACTTCATTAGAGAACTCATTCATGATGGGATCATCGATCTTCAGTACTGTCCTAGTTCCGAGCAGATTGCTGACATCTTCACCAAGACTTTTGACTGAGCAGAAGTTTCGATTCCTGCGAGATCATCTCAGGGTGAAGGACACGACTGCCTAGCAATTGTCTTTTCTCTACTTTTGCATTATATTTTTGAGGGGGGCGTTTTCTTCCCACTGGGTTTTCCCTCTTTCCTCCTTTTTTTTTCTACGCATTGTATATGGGTACCTAAAATGGCCGTGTTGCCGGGACTCATTCATTTTGCATCACACTCACCTAAGTTATGCTTAAGGGGGGGTGTTGGTGTACATCCACTTAGACTAGCTGTGTTGGTGTACATGCACCTAGATTAGCTCCAGTTAACTTATTGCTTGCATGTGGCACATGTACACATTAACATAAGATAAAGCACACTTAGCTTTAGTTAGCTTTAGTTATTGCATGCAAAACTAAGCTTAACTTAGTTGCTTTTATGTATTTATTCTAAAACTAATATTGAAGAATTAATTCATTCTTTTCTCAATTCTTGCTCGCTTCCTTCCTTCTCTTGCAAGCTTGTTTATTGTTTTGCAAATCTAGATCAGTGCATCTCAAAATCTTACAATTACCTATCACTTGTATACTTTTGAAGCTTTTTTGTAATCAATTTCAAACTAGTGTTTATGTGTTCTAAAATTTTAGTCTGTCAAATTTTGACTTTATGAAGTTTTCTAGGATATCAATTTATTGTTTCTAACAGTTTCAAAAGACAATTTAGGCGTGCAAGATCAACATGGTTCAAGGAAGATCAAGCCGAACTAGGTGGTACAGTCGTTCGAATTTGTTAGCTAGAATAATTTATCACTAATCATGTGAAAATTTTGTGGAGCTGATTAGGGTTGAAGGTGATTGTTTGAAAACCATATTCAGAAGTCTGTAGTCATCACATCTCATATGGCTCTATTGGTATATTTTTCCCTACTCTTGCCTGCCTCCCTTGATTCCAATGGAAAGTTTAAGGGTTTTACAAGTAGAGGGAATCAGAATGAAAACGTTATGGAGAAAATACAAATTTCAGGTATGTAGTATTTTTTGTTTGTTTGTCCCACAAAGATTTATATAATACTAATCTCATAATTTACTTAACAGTTTATAACGTGTTGATTGCTAATTGAAGTGTCCTTATCAACAGGTATATATTGAATCCTTAACAGGTTACAAAAGGTTGTCATTCATTTTCCCTTTGTGCTTTGTCTCCATGATCTTATAGCTGGGAGTGAAGTAGTTTTGAAAAAAGAACACTCCTTTGTATTTGTTTTAAACTAGCGTAGATTTATTTCAACTCTAAATCCTTTATGCACAGATGTTTGTATTTTTTATCCTTCCTGATCTATCTTCACTTTGCATCTTTTAAACAACATATGTTTGCACCTTGCTTTTATACTCCTCTGTACTGTATGCAAATATACCACAATTGTCAAAAACTGGCATCGTAAGTGTAAATGTGAACATTGCAAGTACCTATGCAGTTGAGGGAGCTGGATATAAATACTAACCTTTTAAAGTTTCCAAAGTCCATAGGGAAACTAAAGCACTTGGATCGTAAGTGTAAATGTGAACATTGCAAGTACCTATGCAGTTGAGGGAGCTGGATATAAATACTAACCTTTTAAAGTTTCCAAAGTCCATAGGGAAACTAAAGCACTTGGAGAAGATTGTCCTAAAATTCCAAAAGCACTTGGAGAAGATTGTCCTAAAATTCCAAAATATGTCTGTGAATTTTCTAGTTTAATTTTTCTAAAATTCGGCACAAATTTATTGAAATCACAAGTTTGATGGGTAACCCCTGCACAATCGAAGTGTGGTTTAAGATAATGAATCCATATATACAATGAAAAAAAACTGGTTTAAATAACACACAATTCAAGATTTCACCTCAAAATTTTCCACCACACTAAAAATTCAAAAAATCACACTAAACAACTCTATAATATAATATATAAATTTCAATTAAATTTTAAAATTTCATATTATTTAATATCTATATCTATATATAAAATTTCAATAAATTTTTTATTTTCAGTTTACAAATTTTTATTTTCAGTTACAATTTAAAATATCATTTAGCATATTAAAAAGTAATAGATAAATAAATAATTCAAAGTCTAACTATTAAAGTTTAACAAAACTTTTAATAAATTAAATATTTAAAATTTCCAGGACAATGTAAGTTTATTTCTTATATATCATCAACCAATTATTTCCCAAAAAGTGATTTACTTTAAGCTAGCGCACGGTTATTGTTGTCCTTATTGTGATCTATCATTATTACCCATGACATAATGTTTTCCAATGATATTTTTCTTAATATATTTGGGAGGGTTTAATTCACCAGGTTTAGATCACTAGGTACATTTACTAGGCACACTTATTAGGCACGGGAAAATAAAGGTTGAGATGGTTAAAAAGAAAATTGCATAAGCAGTGTTTAAATTCTGTTTTTGATGGTAGAAATAGCTTCAGCTCTATCAAAATTTATGAACTATCCAAAATTCCTGAAGTTTGATAGCTATAATTTAGATTTATAAAATATTACTGAAATTTTCATAATTTCATTAATTTATCGACCATTCAAAATCTTGAAGTTTGACATCCATAACTTAAATTTATAAAAAATCTTGAAGTTTGACATCCATAACTTAAATTTATAAAAAATTATCAAAATATTATAGAAATTTCTATAATTTTCAGAGAAAAAAAATCTTAAAATTTAACAGCTATAATTTAGATTTCCAAAAATTGATCAAAATATTACAGGAATTGTTTGGAAAAAATCAATCCGCTAACTACGGCAAAATGGAATACTGGCGCTGATAATCCCGGTCGTATCGACACTTATTGTCGGAATTGAGAGTGTAACTCAGAGGATTTTACTGGAACTTCAAAGAATTTACGACTGTTTGTGGCATTGGTCTCGAAGCTGGAAACGAAAACTTTCACATGGGTCCACTGCACCAGTTTCCCGTATCTTCCATGATGGATTCCGACGAACCCTCTCGTCTGACGCTCTGTCAGCGCTGCAAATGTGAAAATCACTGTCCATCGAATCTTTTCCGTAGTTTCATATGGGCCCGCTGCAGCAGCTTCTGGCATCTTCCATATGAACCCGAATAATCCCCGGCTCGTCTGAGACTGTTGCAGCGCTTGCTCCACCAATTGTGAAAATCGCCATCCATCGAATCCACCTTGGGAATTGATAGCCCGAGTACTGATATTGCGGAACCACGAAGGCCCTCTCCCACATTGTGAAACCAAGAAGGCCGAAGCAGTGAGCTCTCGTGTTCAGTAGCAGAAATAGCGGAGGAGAACTGTGATTGTGGGGTCCTAAGGGCACATGGGCAGTTTGTTCATATTCGATCCATAATTCCAACTCTGAAATAATAGTGGCCACACTTGATAACAGACATTAGAACGTTGGGAAGTAGGATTTTGTGGAAGATCTTGTCAGTGTGAAAATAATGCAGAAATAGAATTAGTTATGAGCAGTTGAACAGAATTAGTTGTGAGCAGTTGAACAGAATTAGTTGTGAGTGGTTAGGAATTGGTTGCATGAGTTTCCTATATAAGTGTGATGTAATTGAGCAAATAATTAAAATGAAGTTGTGTGAGCTTTGTCTCACGTTTGCTGGTGTTTCTGCCTGTCTATTTGTTGTAATTTTTTGTTTTAATTTGGTATCACCTGGGTCTATTTTATTAGAAGGAAAAGTGACATATTTGAGTATTTTAAAGAGTTTCGAAATATGGTTGAAAAGCAAACAGGAAAGTGCATTAAAATACTCAGATCTGATCAAGGGGGTGAATATAAATCAAAAGCATTTAACACCTATTGTAAATCTAATGGAATTCAACAACAGTTCACAGTGCCACATACCCCTCAGCAAAATGGTGTTTGCTGAGCGATGGATAGACCTTGGTGGAATCTGCTCGTAATATGCTGCAGGTAAGAACATCTCTAATGGTTTCTGGGCAGAAGCCATTAACACTGCTGTTTATCTGAAGAATCGATGTCCCACTAAGCAATTAGTTTTTCAAACTCCTTTTGAGGTTCTTTATGGTTATAAACCTGATGTGAGTCATTTCAAAGTCTTTGGATGTACTGCTTTTGCTCATATTCCTAAGGCTAACAGAAGAAAACTTGATGCCTAAGTCCATCAAGTGTGTTTTCATTGGATATTGTACGGATCAGAAAGCCTATAAATTGTTTGATCCAAGTTCCCATAAACTATTTGCAAGTCGTGATGTATTGTTTCATGAGCAGACTGATAAAAGTAATACAAAGAATGATACATGGCATATATCTAATGATGCACATATCAAACTTGATACTTTGATTAAGCAGGAACAGGAACAGGTCCAGGTACAGGTACAGGAGCAGGATGAGAGCAGCAGTACGAACACATCTAGCAGCAGTGAGTCATCACAAGGGGGTGATTCACCTCAAAGCCGACGAATCATGGATGGAACACCCACAGGCATTGAACCACCAAGAAGGTCGTCCCGACAGACTCGGATTCCTGCAAGGTATAGAGACTATGCCTTAATGTCTAAAATAATGAATGTTGAAGAACCAATTGATTATGAGCAGGCTAAACAACATGAACCATGGATTAATGCTATGAATGATGAGTATGCTTCTATTATTAAAAATCAAACATGGAAATTAGTGGAACTTCCTGAAAATAAAGTTCCAATTGGAAGAAAATGGTTGTACAAAACGAAATTTAAAGCAGATGGTACAATTGATAAACTTAAGGCAAGATTAGTAGCAAAAGGATATGCTCAAAAGGAGGGAATTGATTATGAAGACACTTTTGCACCAGTAGCTAAGTTGAATACAATTAGATTACTGATTGCCTTAGCCACAAAACATAATTGAAATATACATCAATTGGATGTCAAATCTGCTTTTCTAAATGGTGATTTAAAGGAAGAAGTTTATTTGGTTCAACCTGAAGG
>APFE030733222.1:16434-31405 GCA_000404065.3 Pinus taeda | reverse complement strand
CAAGTCTTCTGATATGAGGTTTTCTTGTGACCCACTATAAAAAAGTGTGTCAATCTTAGTATGTTTTGAAATCACCCTCACATGAAACAGTTCAATTCTTTCTTCCTCATTAGGAGCTTGTACATGACAGTTTGAGGTACTACTACTGGCCTGAATTTCCATTTCTTTTCCCTTCAGTTTTTTCAAACCCATGGCTGTAATTTTGGTTTCATCACCTGAATCATCCCCTAAATCTTGTGGAGTAGATGTAGTAGCAGCAGTTTTCTGTTTCCCTTTGGATTTGTTAAATTGAGGTCTTTTTTCAGGATGTAAATTCCAACAGTTTTTCTCCTCATGGCCTGGTTTAGAACAGTGTTTACAGATCACTTTCTCACTCTCCTGTTTGACAGATGCATTCTCTTTGCCCTTTCCCTTGGAGGTTTTCTCTTTGTTTTTCCCCTTGGTGGGCTTGTTTCTACCCTCTTCAAATGTGTTTTTTCCCCTTGCCTCTAAATGGGTAGCTTGGACACAAACCTCATCCAAGCTAGTAGGGTTAAACATAAAGATGGTGTGTCTAAGGTAGCTATGCAAGCCACCAATATATTTCAGCAAGGTGTCCTAGGTCTATAAATCTACCCCTAACAAGAGAGCTCTTCTCCTGAATTCTTGGGTGTAGTCTTGGACATTCTAACCCTTAAGTTGTTTGGAATTTTGCCAGTTCATAATGGCTTTCTGCACGTGAGCAAGAGGATAAAATTGTTTTTTAATGGCTAATAGAAATTCAGTCCATGTTAAGGTAACATTACCAAATTTCTTGATCTCCTCTTTGGTCTTGGCCTCCCACCAGACCAATGCTGCTCCATCCATTCTCAAAGAAGCCAACTGAATCTTTGTGGCATCATCATGCATATTCTGGATCCTCAAGTAAACCTCCAACTGCCTAATCCAATTGTCAAGCTTTTCTTCATTCACTTCACCATTAAACATAGGCAATTCAAATTTTACATCAAGCTTCAAAAAAGGACTTTTTCCAGAGGATCTATGTTTATGCACAGAAGAAGAAGACGAGGATGAAGAGGAAGGAGGTGACGATGGGGGTGGTGGATCACCATTACCTCCATGTCCTTTCTTGGAATGATCATCATCCTTCTTACCTCTTGAAGAACCCTCTCCTTCAAGTGGATTTTTGGACCCTTCTCCAGCCAATTTCTCATTTCTTTCTTGGTACAATACCCTCACCATTTCAGTGAGGTCCAAGAAAGCCTTTCTGAAGACTCTTCCTTCTTCTCTTGGATCCGTGTCTTGAGGAATTTCTCCTCCATGTTCAGACATTCTTGAAGCTTCTGCTGAGACTCTTGAGGGTGAAATTGAAGGTGAAGGTGATGGCTCTCTAGCCTTCCTCCTTGACTGAGGATTCTCTCGTTCTCTAGTCGACTGTCCTTCCCCTCTTTTAAGTTTCAACCTGGTAAGCATCAATACTTGCAAGACAGTTAGAAGATCTTTGCACAAAAACAATCAAAAGAAAACTACACCAGAGATTGACTGAAAGAGCATTTATCTACTTTGCAATTGTATAACAAGAGCATTTCGAAGGCTTCCTGGCTCGTTTCAGGCTCTGTCTATAGCTTATTTGATTGCTTTTGATACAAAGAAAAAACAACATAGCTCTGATACCAACTTGATCTGAATTTGAAACTACTTGAAAAAGGTTTGCAAGGTATTCAATTCATTATTAAACATGTTTAAAACATTCCCATGTCTTGCAGTAAAGAAACCAATGAAGTTTTCAGCTGTTCATGAACCATTCAAGCATAGCAGAAATATTTCCTTTGACTATTTAACACATCAAAATGAATTTGTTCTGCAAAATAAATCAACCACATATGCAAAAGAAGTTGATGAAGCAGTTCACCCCTCCCGGGCTACGTCTGCTGGGTCCAAGGCTCCCAAATGGGTCAGCCCTCGTTTTGATTAAATGCTCAAAATGAAATTACAGCTGATTAGAAGTCTCTACAGGTGAAATGGACTATAGAATCGGATTCAGAACACATGAATCCTTCAAGATTGACTGTTGGTTCACCTCCAATGGATACCTGCAACCTGAAACAGTTCTCACAATACTGGGCCCTAGTGGCTCCTAGAACTTTCACGGCTCCAAAACCTGTGCAAATTACGTCTGACGGAAAAAAGACCCATGCCAATGGCTTCAGCACGTCCAAAATACCCAAAATAAAAATAAAAAATTCGTCCAAAACGGACTTTCCTAGCCAAAGTTATGGCCATTTAATGAAACTGCCAATTTCCCCTAAAAAAACTCCAGTTAACTAACTGTAGAGGCCAGTTAGGGCCGCCAAATATGGCGGGCCCACCAATTTTGGCGCCATCCGCCAAATGTGCTGCCAACTGAACTTAACTGCCCACAAAATCCGCATGTGATCACATGTTTGGCTCGGCGGTTATCCTTGGAATTCGCGCCCGGTGGTTAGCTGCTAGCCCCCGGTTCCTGGGGCGTGGTCATATGGTGGCGGAGCTGGCCCTTAGGGGCTAGCCCCCTTCTTTCCCGCCCATAGCATTATTCAAATGGTAAATATAAAACATTCCCGTTAACTTTCAAACCTGAAGGGCGTGGCGCGTTGGTAAAGTTTGGTTTCGTTTGTTAAAGGTTGGAGGTTCGAGTCACCGAAAACCCAAACAAGATTTTTAACATACGCATGCCCCTTGCTCACGTCAGCTTGGTGCCACGTGGTGGCCTCCAGGATTGCCACGTGGTAGCCTCTGATTGGCTGTTCTAAAGAAATATTCCCAGGAATATTCTATGGAATATTCTTGGAATAATTTTATTTTTTTGAAAATTCAAAAATTAAGGGTCATTGGGCGATTTTGTTTTTGCCATAACTTTCGCATAAGACGACCATTTTTCGAACCCTTTGTGGCGCCGGAATTGGGAGGACGAGCTCTATCTGGTCATTCAAGTTCGAGCCAATTTTTAGCACTTTCAATTTTGAGCATTTTTCGACACTTGGGACATGAGCCCCTGATCAGCTATGACAAAATTTCTTCTTAAAATAGGTTTTAAACATAAATACTTTGGTAAGTATTATCCTCGGGGAAATGGCTTGGCTGAATCTACAAACAAAAATCTCATAAGAATTTTAAATGAACCGTTGATCAAATTCAGAAAAATTGGCACAAATATTTAATATTTTTCTTTATGGGCAGATTGAATAACACAGAAGGTCTCAATAAGAAATTCTCCTTTCAATTTGGTCTATGGGAAAGAGTTTGTCCTCCCTACAAATGTAGTAATTCCATTTCTAGCTGTAGTTCAACTTATCGAAGAAACCCCTTCCTCTTCTATGCAAGTGAGACAATAAAAAATCCTTAAGCTCAAAGAAGAAAGAGAAGAGGCCAAAACCACACATGCACATCATCAATAGTTAGTAAAATCTTCTTTTAATGAAAATTCTATAATTTCAAAATCCTTCCAACTGGGAGACTTGGTTTTGAAATGGGATAAATAACACAAGGAAAAAGGTAAACATACCAAATTCCAAAGGATGTGGCTTGGACCATTTCAAATTCTGGAACAAGTAGGCCCATCAAACATTTTATTGCAATATCTATCAGGTAAGAGAGATTCGTTGTTTATTAATGGGAAAATCCTGAAAAAATATTTTTCATAGAAGATAACCTCTTCAATTAATTGTATATTATTGTTTTGACTTTTTAGAAAAATAAAAGTTTGGAAGCATTTACTTTTGGCTTTTATAATAATAATCTCTTTTATATTTTGACTTTTCACTTGTATAAGTAGAGATTGTTAAGAATATAAATTTTACATTCGAAACATAAGGTACTATCTCTCTGAAATTTCTTGTCCTCTACGAAAATTAGTTATCCTTTGATGAAACTCAACTTTGTAAAAAAACCTTTGTTCTACCATCAGTTAGGAAAAGTATTTATCACAAAGAAAGGAATCTCTACAAAAAATCATATTCAACTCTATAATTGTCATCCAAAACATCTTAAGAAGTCAATGATTCTCCCCATCTAGTAAGATTTCATTTTTTTAAAGTGTAATTCTAAAATATTCTTAAACTTAAAGGATAAGAGGCCTCATCAAGAGCTGACTTACCATGTTCATAGGGAAATAACTAGCTGACATTACCAATACTGCATATCAAAACAGGGTAATGGCTTGAGATTGTATCAATCAAAAGACAAGGGGTCTTATCAAGAGGCAACTTGTTCAGTTAAGTTACAACCAGTGAATGGCATTGTCAATTTTGGTCGCTAAACCAAGACAATGTCCTTTAAGGAGAAAAATGAACATTTTAAAGAAAAGAGAATTGTTTAAAAAAATGAAAAGAAATTAAGTATATGAATATGAACTTATCTTTAAAAAATTGCATTCTTAACTAGATGGGATACTGAATCATCGTTGGTTAAAAGGTAACCCTATCGAGGCTATGAACACCTGTTGATAGAAAACGCTCTACCTATGACAACTGAATACACCTAAAAGCTTATTTGTGAGGACCCCCTTTTTTATCTTTAAAACTCAGTAATGGCTAATATAGACAAAGAAATTTTCATACTGAAGAGGATAATCAAATGGATCATGTATTTTATTTTCTAAACTACCTGTATCTTTGAAATTTTTAGAAATTTCAAAAAATTGTCCTAGATAAATTGTTCTTCCAGCGAATGACCAATTGTTGTGCTATTCAACAACCCCCTCTCCCCCCCCCCCCCCCATTTATTAATATAATAGCTAATATTCTATCAATAAATGAGGACCCTTAAAAAATCCTTTAAAAAAACAGTTTTAGCATTTAGACACTTTATTTTAAATTTTTGGAATAAAACAAGATATCAAGGCAAAAGCCTTATTAACAAGAAAAACACGTAAAATGTGATAGAAAGGAATAACTATGCTTAACCTAGATATCATTAGGATTTTCATTAAAAACTAGGTCCTAAGGCATTTCCTCTCAAAATAAAGCTCGTATCGCATATCACAATTCACAAAGGGCGCACCCTCACAATGTATGTCAAATCATGTGAAATATGATATTGTGATGCAACATTTAACCTTATCGCATCACGTCAGAAATACTTAAGAAAGGTTTGAAATGTTACAAACCACACGATGTTGTGAAATGTGACAAAAAGCCCAGAACCGATTGGAGCCTATGTTATAAAGTAACACTTAAATCTGTTACGAAAATGAAAAAGGCTTTATAAGGTAAATATAGTTAAACAAGCTATTCTTTAATAAACAATAAAGAATGTCTCACATCTCGCACCTATTAGAAACCAAAGGAGTTTAAAGAAGGTGCACAATCAAAATGTGATATTATGATTTGCGATATTGCATCACAATCACAAAATCGACATTTTCACAAATCAAAGCTCATAACCTTAAAAGTTTTCTTTCGGTTTTACAATGAAAAACATTAATGAAAAATAAAGGTAGCGATAAAAAATCATTAGTGGGAATTTACAATGGGTTAATGGCATTTATGTTTGAAAAACGGCTCGACGTGATATGGTATCTTTTCATCTGCATTTAGCTAAAAATCCTTTCTTGTCACCTTTTCAAGGTTATCTGTATCATTCATTCTTATTTCATTCCTGTTTGTGTCTATCTGATAGCTTATACTTTGCTTCATTTCAAGAAAAACCCATAGCAAGAGTTGTTAGGAGTAATGATGAAGAAGGGAAAGGCAACCACATCTGAAAAGTTAGAAATGTCCCTCTATTCTATGATACTACATGGAGTAGAAATGAAGGAAATTCAACATGGGAAGCCATGTATTATTTCTTAGAAGAAGAGAAACCAAGGCCTATGATAGCAAAGGCCACAACGATGCATATTTCCCCTGACGCCTCTTAATTTGAGACAACATGCTTATTTCTACACCGCATAGCTGGAAGGCCGAAGATTATCCCATACATAGATATGGTCAAGTGGATAATTAATGTGGTGGATGTCTCGCAAAGATATTTATGGAATAATAGGCATGAGGTTATGGGATCTCTTTCAGCAAATATCGTATAGCTTATGTAAAATTAACCAAAGCAACAAAATCTCCACAATAAACAGTTCCTCGAGAAATTTACTAAGGAGAATGAAGACCTAGTAGATGTTATGCGGGCTTGGACATAAAATGAAAGCATGATCAAACTAGATAAGACAGGTATGTATTCTATGACATCTATTTCTCCCCCTTATAGTTTTGCAACAACCATGCTATGTAGATTGTTCGGTAAGCCTGATAGCACCAAATGTTCCTTAGAGTGGCTACCATTAATAGAAGTAGTTGTGAATGCAACAATAATGAACTGGGAATAAATTTTGTCAGACAATTTGGCGAAAGCCACTATGGAGTATAGGAGAAAGAGGAGTCCCTATTGAAGGTTTTATCCCACATTTTTGATGAGTGCCTTTGTAATGGACGCAACATGTTTTAGATCTAAATTTCCTATTATGGGATGGAAGTGGACTATGTGAGACCCACTTCCTATCCATGTGTACCATAAGGGTTTGTGGGATTCTCAGTTTCACCCCCAGTTTTACAAGATTTGTCAAGGAGTTATGCTGCCCTTCCATAAACAAGTCTATGATGCAACTGACCCTAGGTTTTCCAAAGAAGCTGAAGTAGATATTTTACTTGTAGCGAGATGGTTTGAGGAGGATACATTTACCTATATTAGAGTATTTGGGAGAATTTAATCACTGCATGTCCTCCCATACTATGTCCCCGATAAGTTAATGGCCAGGGAGATAGCCTACCAAACGACTGGGAAAGGTGGGATGAGAAAAGTGTTGAAAGAACATAGGGAGGCCATTTGTCCTACATTTCCATTGCAATGTGGTGTATTTGCACTACATGATTTTGGAAATGCATGTAAAGAGGCATATATTATGAAATATCTAAAATTATCTACATTCCTAGGGAGGGAGTATGACCCAAATGGCACCGTTAAGTACTTCACTACTATGGTGAAAGTGAAACCATTCTCCCATGAGGAAGATGCCTTCGATGACCTCTTCCTACAAAAATTAACATTTTCAGATGTGACACATATGGCATCACTACTATTTTCCCCAGATGATGTTGAAGATTTTCATGTGTACAGAAAGAGGAGATTAAATAAGGTCCAATTCGACCTACTACAAATTGAACCAATATGGGAGCCAACTCCTAGTGTAAGCTTGGAGGATAGCTCCAAAAAAAATTCAAAGAAAATTCTAAAGGAGAAACCCAGGAGAGATCTAATCATGAGTTTGAGCACTCTAAGATGTAGTATCAAAATGGGGGAGGAAATAAAAATAAAGAGTCTGAAAGGGACAAAATAGGAACTACAGAAGAAACAGCCAAGCGAACCTCAACAAAGAAACAAGCAAAAATTTACTCTACTTCCACTTAGTTAGCAAAACCCCTAGTTATTGATTTGGAAAAAGAATGGGAGAATTTCAACAAGAATCTTCATACAGAGGAACAAACATCTGAGATACAGACTCCTCATCACAAGTCAACTCAAGAAATAACAGTGGAGAAAACTGTAGGCACTCAGGATGTTGAGCTCATTCCTGTCACCCACACTTAAGAAATTGTTTTGAGAATTGAGGAAATTCCTCCATTAGTATGTTTTATATTCCTACTCACAAAGCTAGCATTAAGAGACAGAGTAAGAAGAGGAAGCTAAATGATTCAGTTATTACGACCCTCGACAATGAACCAGTAGAAATTGTATGGAAAGGTTCACCCATGGACCCATCTAAAAATCTCACAAGATCATCGCAATTTGTAGGAGCCTATGCTACGACAACTATTGACAAAGTGACAGAGGTCCAAATTCTTCTTAGTGAAAAGGAACAAAATATTCTGTTGTTGGAACAACAATTAGCTTAGGAGAAATGAAATCAACAAGAAGAATTACAGGTAGCCCAATTCCAATAGGAATTTTAATAGATGCAAATACAACATTAGGTCAGCCTAGTGGAATGAGATGTGTCGATACAAGCCATGACAGATAAGTATAAAGATAATATGAAAAACGATGAGTTCATAAAGGAAGCGCTCAGTCTTAACTCCTAACTAATTCAACAAAAGGAAGTTCTATGCCATAAAATCTCGCAAATAAGTCTTTATTGCAAGATCAGTGATAAGATAATAATCCAAGTTGTCGACATGAGAATCGATATGACAAAATCCATAAAAGGGTTTCTGACTTTATCACCTGGTAAGAATCAAAAGAGGGGAGAAAGGATGATTTTCCAAAGCTAGAGGAATCACATAAATACATCTTGTTCTCAGATTGGGATTCACAGCTCAAGCAAGTAGAAAGCGCAACGATAGTCATGGTAGCAGCAAAAAACAACATCATAGAAGCCATCAATGAAAATATACCTAGCACCAACCCGGTTGCAGAATTTATACCAGGATCTATTCCAAGTGCCAAATAGTTAGAACAACAGTGGAGGCAGGTGGAAAAAGAAAAGGAGGACATAATCAAACAAATCGGCAAGCTAAACTAGGAAGCATACTGGCAGCTTTTGGTAAAACCATACATCCAGTGGATGACCTTGCGATGCTTAACTACCTCTACGCAAAAAATGGTGCCAGTACTGACACATGCTATAGTCATTGGGAAATTGAAATCTGTGATCAACCAACTGACACAGCTCAAGCCTATGATAGATATTTACAATCTCAAAGATAGAATGTAAAAGGGTTAGGCACTTAGTTTATTTTTATTTTTAGTTTTATTTTTTCATAATTTGAGGCAAGTCGTTTAAACCTCCTTAGCTATTCTCGTAATAATTTATTTTAGTACCTATAGTTTAGTATCTAAACCCCTCATGCATTTACAGAGTGGTCCATAAATTTTATCAGAAACATTATTCAAAACATGCACTTTTGTACCTTTGAGGAGGTTCTGATGCAATGAATGGAACAAGATCTATTTTCTCTTCAATGTCTAGCATGCTCTACTAAAATGCAATTTTGTACTCTTAGAATATGTTGGATTGATTAGAATTAGGTTAATATTTCTGAAGCACATGAGCAGAACTCGTCATATATGGTACCTTTATCTTATGACCTTATTTTATTTATGTGTCAGGAAGTAATTCTCCTTTCAATTGTTTTATGTATGGAAGTCTGAATTACAGTTAGCATTTTCTCACTTTTGTGTGATGTTGGCTTTGACTTTATTCTCAATACATGAACAATTTATATGCGATATATATTTCACAATTGTTTTGGCTAACTATTTATCCAAAATGATTATTTTTAAATGATTTCACTTCTTATTACAGTTGAACGATATTTATTACCAATTTCTATAGGACAATATTGTAGATCACATACTTTATTTAATTCTCATGTATATTTATATTCAAATAATGTTTAAACTAGGATATATGCATGTGTTTAGTAGTTGAGATTAGATTACACTTAACTTAATCATTCCCCCATTACACCAGATATCACCCCATCAACACCATCAAAATCTCTTTTGGGAAATTGGTCCCATTATCCCCTATCAGAGCCACTACACCAAACAGAAATGGAGTTGTTAACCAAAGTCCTGACTGGGTGGTTTTCCCCCATGTTGTAGCAACGATTTTCGAGGCTTCAATAGAGCGTGTTGTCTCGATTTGAGATAATGGACCATGGGATCCCAAAATGTATGCACACTCATTCAAATACGAGATTGGAAGTGGCTTATGTTGTGATACTCATGTTACAGGCTAACAGAATGGCCATATTTGAGAATCTGTCGAGAACCATGAAAATGTAGTCATTTCCATGCTTAGTAGAAGGAAGACCCAATATGTAATCCATGGAGATGGATTCCTAAGCTTGACTAGGAGTAGGAAGAGAAGTATATAGGCCTTGCTTCTTGATGGTTGGTTTGACAATGGCGCAGGCAGTGCAAGATCTGATGAACGTCCCAACATATTTTTGAAGGTTTGACCAATAAAAATACTTCTGCACAACTACCACAATTTTCTCTACCCTGAAAAATCCATCATCCTAACTATAGTGTGCCTCCAAAATCATCTTGGCATGCTCGCTTGAAGGAACACAAAGGTACCACACGTGGCATAACAATGCATCTTGGAGGTGAGAATTTGGAACTTGCCTTCCTTCTAGGAGAATCTTGTACACGTTTCCAAATTTTGGATCACTCTTATTAAGATGCAGCCACCCCACAGTCTCGTGTCCACAAGAGTCAAGCACAGGGGTTAGCTCCATGACTGGTGGTCAACCGAGGCACTCTGGAACATTGTTGACACTTCCCTTCTTTTACTTAATGCTCAAATGGAATTGTTTTAGGTATGTCAACCATTTCTAATGACAATCATTCTACAACTTCCCTTGTGTTTGTATGAACTACAGGGGTCGGTGGCCTGTGTGGATGAATGTTTCCTTCCCCATAATGTAATGCTTCCATTGGAAATAAGCCTATATAATGGAATAAATCTCTTTGTTATAGGTGGGCTACTTTCAAACTATGCCTTATAGTGTCTCATTTTGATATGCCACTAGATGCCCATGCTGGGTAAGAATTGCACCAATAGCATAGTCGGAGACATCTACCTCAATGACAAATGGTTGTTGTAGGTCCAGTAATGTGAGCATTGGCGCAAATAAGAGGCGATGCTTCAACTTGAAAAATTCCTTCTGTTGGGGTTCATACCAAAATTTTTGAAGATGATGATAGACATATTCATATAGGATAATTTTTAGCTGATAAATGACTTAGAGGAGAGGCATGTAGAGTGCACCACAATAGATATCAAAGTTAATAATGTGAAAACTATGGAAGCTATTACGACTTACAGAATTAGGTTGGGAAGAATTAAGTTTCAACTATATCGTTTAGAGGATTTGTTCTATTAGATGCATCTTCATTTGAGCTTGTAAGTGTTTTGGTTTCGAGTGCCAAGAGAACTTGGGGAGTGCAGCAGGTCAAGCAGTTTAGATGCCTACACTCCCTATAGCATACTTCAGAATTTTATCTCTCACCATCTGTCATTGTTCTAGAAGTATGGAAAAGTCACCGCTCAAAAGTTTCTCTTTGAAGCCGACTTCTAATCCACTTTGTTCTGGCCCAATCAATTTTTCTTGCACCTAATCAAGTCTATTTTAGCATTCCATCCCAAAATTTATGGGGAATGTTGGAAATCAAACACTGTGTTTTTGTCTTCTAGACCATTACTATATTGTATTATTACATATCTCTAAATGTATTACTTTTGTTTTGTTAACCTTTATTAATTCTATTGTTATATTACTCTATATTTATTTATTTTTAAGTGTTCAATTTTGTCTATAACCACCAAGTAGCACATGTTTCTATATATAAGAACTACAATGTTTCATGTGACATTCAATTTCAAAGTTTGGTTGAATGAATAATACATTAACATATCATTCAACACAATTCTCTAAAATTGAATGAATAAGTAACTTAACCAATCATCTACGTGACTGAGTACAAAAAAGTATAGATTGTTGTAATTCTTTTCACTTTGAATTATGACATGTTGTTTCTTGGGATCCTATTGTAATGTTTGTCTAGATAACCCTTAATAAGAGGCGTGGGATGATTTTTTATGGTAAAAAACAAAAAAAAGAACTTAACATATCATCCTTCCAATGTACATCTATAATGTGAAATTGAAACCAGGTAAAACTAATTTGAACACTTTGCAATGAAATCAAAACCTTGTCCCAATCATCCTAAAATCCCAATCATGTCCTGAGCCATGCAAGCATGCGCAATCCATAACTATTGTTTACAAAGAGACATCCAACATACTGGATATTTATGTTTTTTCCTAGGGATTTTGTTATTAATGGGTTTCCTGTTCCTTTTCTGAGCTGATTGGAGTTGGGGTGGATATATTCCTATGGTAATTAATGCATAAGATAAGTTAAAAAAGTGGAAGGTCAAATTATACTCCGATGTGAAGGAAAATAGATTCTCTGGAAAAAACCCCCAATTTATTAAATCAAATGAAACATTCGGTTAAGGACATTCTCATCCCAAAAGAATAGAATTTGAAATCTTGAGGTTCAAGGAGAATTTGTCATAAAATTATCTTTTCAAAAAGATATTGAAGGTTGGATTATTATCGGGGCCTATGGGTTATATGCAAAGATGGTCTAAGCATTAATTGAGGCTATCAAATCACCTTAAAGTTTGATATGATTCCACCCTTTGAGTTTAGGAGACACCAAGGAAATTGAGTCTAAAAATAAAATGGCTCAGTGTGGCCACATATACGTATAACCTCAAACCATTATCTGAATATTCAGTACTTTTGTCGCTTCATTAATTTATAGCAACATTCAAGTTTAGTATTTGCTTCAAATATGATAACAAGGAACTACTCGAAATTAAGAACCAAAAAAAAAAATTCATTGATATGCAAAGGAAAATGGAAAGCACTAGGAAATAGGGGAGTTGAAGAAAGAGGTGTACTTATATGATTGGTCATATGTTTCTATATATAAGCACTGCAACGTTTCATGTGACATCTAATTTCAGAGTTGTGTTGAATGAACAAATACCTTAACATATCATTCAACACAAATCTCTGAAATTGAATGAATAACTAACTTAACCAATCATCTACATCACAGAGTACAAAAAAATATAGGTTGTTGTAATTCTTGTCACTATGAATTATGACATGTTGTTTCTTGGGAGCCTATTGGGATGTTTGTTAATAGAAGTTGTATTCCTAATTCATGGCTCATGAGGTTATAAGTAAGTAGGGTAAGATCTTCTATAGGTTGGTAGGTGGTTTCCCGGTTAGGAGGTCCTAAAATGAAAGGCTATTCGGGCTCTTTGTTAGAGTAGGTTCTAATTGATGAAGAATATTGTCAAGGCTTGGCTAGACAAATAGGTAATACATGGTACCATGTATCCATCAAGCTATACCGAGTTAGGTGAAAGAGAAAAAGGAGTGGCACTAGCTAGAAGAATCCTATATGCATCAAGTGTATCTTAGTTCGAGAGAAAAGAAATTGGAAATTATGGATGAGTTTTAGGTGGTACAAGTTTCCTCCATCAGGAATATGTGAAAAGTCCCAACCTTTGGTTACACAAGTTCAATCTACCATTGCGTGAAGTTTCTAATAAGTCGGGTGTGCTAGGGAAAGTTATGGCTAGACCAGTCATACCCAATTACCTTAGAGACTATTCAAGACATGTCAGGGCATAGACCCGAATTCAAACACTTTTCATCCCTATGCTAGGAAAGAAAAATGAATTAGGAGAAGATGACTTGTATACTAAGAATGGAGCTCATTGAGGTCACAAGGGTGCCAAAATTGCCTCAATCATAACCAAACGATTCAAAATCCTCCAAATGGTAATGAAATCAAAGATTGTAATTTGATCCACATACATTGGAAATTAGTAATGTGAAATCAAAACCAGTTAAAACTATTCTGAACACTTTGTAATGAAATCAAAACCTTGCCCCAATCATCCCAAAATCCCAGTCATGTCATGAGCCATGTAGACATGTACAAGTGATAACCATTTTCTATATAGAGACATCCAACATACTCATTGTTTATGTTTTTGCCCAATGATTTGGTTATTAATGGTTTTCTTGTTCATTTTCTAATATGATTGGAATTAGGGAGGATATATTCTTATCGTTATTACTTAATAAGTTAAGTTAAAAGAGTGGAAGTCAAAATTACACTCCGATAGGAAGGATAATATATTCTCTTGAAAAAGAATCACCCCATACCTTAACATATAATTCAACACAACTATCTAAAATTGAATGAAAATAACATAAAATTTGAAACGGGAATTGATATTATTATAGACATATTTAGGCACTCCAACCCCAATCTTATATGTCAATAAAATAGGGCTCTTTAACCCCTAAAATAGTTTTTTCATACCCTAAAGGATCATAGTCAACTGATTACATCATTCCCCAAAAGTTCCACCTGAAAAACCATCCAAAACCTGCCTGAACAGGACCATACTGACTGCTCCACTATCAGGGTGCAATGCATACTGATGAGGCCTTCTTTAGGGTGCGACGAGTGAGGATGGACAATGTTTGAGATAGTTTGCTAAGTGGATTCTCATGGAATATTCTAGAAACTTCTCCTATGACACTTGCCTCTTTGAATTCGCCCAGGGATGAGTAAGAGATCCAAGAAATATCCAAGTAGAACCAAAAACAACAAGTGTAATGACACTAATAAAAAACACAGAGATGACTCACACCCTTGCACACATCTATAAATGGATCCCTCATTTGAGAGATCTAGAGGTTGGAATATTGTAATTTGCAAGGAAGTGTTGATAGTTTGTATTTGAGAAACAACATTGTATTGTTGGTGTGATCTTGCTTTTCATGAGGTGCAGAGGGCTTTGATGCTGCGAAGATGATGCTGGATCCGACAACTGGGTTGTAATTCTCCCTTCTATTTAATAAAGTTCCTTGTGTTTTCTTCCATATAACTGTGCAATTGTGAATGTTAGTGTTTATGAATGCCATTATATGTTCATTGCATTTTTTATTCTATAATGCTTATGATATAATCGATCAATATGCTTTGACGGTCCTTTGTTACTGTGTTTCCATAGGGACTCTCCAAGCGGGATAAGTACGGAGAGGAGTTGCAAGCTCTGTCAAGGGGGAGTGAGATCAAGCAAGGAGTTGAGTGGAAGATCTAGGTTGGTTCATTTTCCTTTCTCTTATCTATTATACATAGAAGAAATCGGAAATTGTTTTAAACTATTGTTTCTAGGGTAGCTGCCAAACCTAGAGGGCTAGTCGATCGAAAAGACACTAGTTTTCCCAAAAACAAAATGCCAACACTATTGGGGATTGAATAGATTTTTTGTTGTTGTTGTTGTTGTTGTTTTTATAAACTATAGATGGAGCTTGAAGTTAGCCAGATAGCCTTCGAACTGCTCTTGCTTG
>APFE030733222.1:0-15857 GCA_000404065.3 Pinus taeda | reverse complement strand
GCTCAAAAGATAGGAGTTCTAAGCACTCTTGCCACCTGGGCTATTAGAATCTCTGATGAAGAGAGCTTGGAAAAGGAGAAAGCTCATCTCCTGGATGTCTTTGTGAAAAATGGTTACGATAGACACCTGGGTCAAAAGGCCTTCCTCAAGGCTAAGAAGGAGCCGTCTATCCGTAAGGATCCTAATGAGCGTGTCATGGGAGTTAACCTTCCTTATATCCAGGGGACCACGAATAGAATTGCGAGGATTCTGAGAAAGTTTGATGTGCCCGCAACTTTTATACCTCTTAATACTATCCGTAGCTCCCTCAGATCAGTGAAAGATCCTATTGACCCTAAAGACATGAAGGGCGTCTATGTCATCCCTTGTTCTTGCGGGATTCCATATATTGGTGAGACAGGTCGCTCTATCAATCAAAGGATTAGCGAGCATTCATCTGACTTGAGGCATGGGAGGATCAAATCCTCAGCCCTAGCGGAACATGCCGAGAAGACGATGCATCATGTATGTATCGAACAGGCTCAAGTCATTGCTAGAGTTCCTCAGTTTCATCATCGCAAGTTTAGGGAGGCCCTGGAGATTGAAAAAAGGCCGAATAATCTTAATAGGGATGATGGCTGGAAGATCAGCAGCTGCTGGGTCCCAGCCCTGTCTTCCTAGCCTCCGCGGTCCCTTCTTGGTATGATCTCTGTGTTTCTTGTTTTCTTTCCTTAGAGTTGTTTTCCATTGGGTTTGTTGTATTTTTCTTGCTTTTCTCCTCATTTGATTGTTCTTCTGTATTCTTTGTCCTTTTGGTTGGATTTAATCCCCTCTATTTTCCTGATTTATTCAAGGATGATTTAATCTTGGGAATATTTAGCATAATATATTCTAAGCGATTGATTAATAATAATTAGATTGGTAACATCATAATGCTATAATTATAATTAAAATAAGTATTTTCGTAACTATTTTTCCTTTTATTCATTTAATAAAATTTCTATTAGTCTAAGCTAATTTAAAATATCCTCTCTAAATAAAGTATGATAAAAACTGTTTAAATATGTATATCTATTTATCCATCATTAAATAGAATAAACATTATTAATAGAGAATAAACTTTATTAATATGGTAGGTATTGGAAGTTATTATTAGTATATTTAGATGATATATTTTAATATACATATATATTTAAACCTTAAAAAAATATATTATAAACATTATTAATATAGAATAAACCTTATTAATATGGTAGGTATTGGAAAATATTATTAATATATTTAGATGATATTTTTTAAATTTTTATATATATATTTATAATATATATATATATATATATAATATTAATTATTATTTAAACATTTAAAAAAAAAAAAATGTTAGGTTTTAAGATAGTAATATATATATATTATATCTTATATATATATATTTTTATATTTTATATGTATATTTTATTTATATACATTATATATATATATTCTATTTATATATAATAATTAAATAATTAAATGGTTGAGTTTTGAAAACTAATTTTAGATCTATCTAATTTCTAGTAAGTATATTTGTCTAGTAATTTATTTTAATTATTAAAATTAAATATAGTATTATATAGTAATTTATTTTAATAACTTGAAATTAAATATAGTATTATATTGGGTATTGTAAATATTAATAATATATATATTTATTTAATTAAATAGATAAATTTAATATCTAACCCTTTTCTGGTTTATTTTTACCCAGTTTATTTGTTTCCGTAGATATAATAATAATTATAAAATAATAATATTATTTTAGGTTTGACTGGGGTCCTTAGTTGAAAAATAGCCGTTAGTCTTTCTAGCCGTTGGAGTCTCTGCTCAGTCTATTTAACACGCTGAACTGATCTGTATCTTCATCTTGTCCTGACGATGAACCACACTAGTTGGTTCGAAACGCGTCGACAAATAATAAATTATGTGATTTTGCAAAAAAATTCTAAACAAATGTTATGGATCACAGAAGTCTAAATTCTATAATATTGACTATCGTACATAAGTCCTTGGTAATTTCTCTTTAATTTATCACCAAGGTGTATATTGCAGTTTTGTGATTGGTTTGGTAATCCATTTTTCTAGATTTCTAGAGTAGTCACTTTCATTCCTTTTTGACTCCTTAAAAGAAAAGGTCCATCTAAGCACTTTTCACTTCAAGCTCATTAAAAATCGAAGGGGACTAGAGTCATATTTAGCCTTTTCTTGACTCTTAAAAATTGAAAAAGAAAAATTGTGTCAAAGCGTCATTAAAATTTATTAATATGGAATAACATCCTTGTTCCTTCGTTGATCTTAGGTTAAGATATATGGAGTCCACCAATCATGGAATCTCTTTTGAGGGGAATCCTAGTCCATTTTCTTCTTGGGGAAATATTGGTGCTCTGTATATGGCTACATTGTCCCTTCCAGGAATTACAATTGGCCTGCCAGTATGGCTATTCTCAACCTCTGTGGTTCAAAATACCATGATTTCTCAACAATCGAATCAACATCCAATTGATACTGAAGTTGACCCTTCGACCTCTTCTTCGTTTGTGTCTCCCTCCCCTTCTTCCTTTTCCCTTGGTGATAGTAGTGATGCTAGTAGCCAAGTGGCTGAGAAGAAGAATAAAGGGAAGGAGAAAAAAAAGAAGAAACCGATTTAGTAAGGGGGCAACCATGAATCATCTAGTGAAAATCTGCACATTAAGACTCCTAAACACAAATTTCCTTGTGTAATTTGTAGAGGAGACGATTTTTATCGAGATTGTCCTTGCCTTCCATAGATCTTGAGAGAATTGTCTCCCCGTTTGAACCATTAGGTGTCATCAACCTCTGATGATCATGTTGATAGCACACCATCAACTAGTAATAGTGAAGTTCATAGACAAAAAGGAAAGGTCAAAGTTCAAAAGTATATTATGTGAAGGGGACCATACCCATCCCTGTTGTCCCTTTTTGGATGAAGCCAAAAGAGTCCAGCATAACCATCATGCTTCACTACAACGACTTCCATCTGGGTATAGGAAGCTCTCCTTAAGTCTTTACTAGTTGAAAATCCGACTGATTTAACTCAACCGTTGGTCAAAACACCTATCATGGAAAGTGAATCTTCTAAGTCCATACCGGACCAAAGTCAATAGGTCGAGGTGATGGTTGACCCAATTTACCGTCCTAAGATCATACCCTTCCCGAAGAGAGTAAGAATGATACCATTCAAATTCTTTTTGTCACTTTAGAATTTGATGAACTTGGGGGAAATCTTCCCATTCCTTCACAACAGGAGGATAATCCCCCAGTTCCCGCTACTCAAGGGGTTAATTCACCTACTTATTTGATACCCCCTCCAAGTGGTCTAGTCACTAACTTTGATTGGAATTGACTAGCAAGATCCCGTCTTCCTTCTTATTTACCATTCTGGATCATAGTACAAGTTTACAAAATGATTGTGTCTGGCACTATCATAGATGAAGGGGCATCAGTGAGTATCCTTTCCTCAACTGCTTGGAAAGCACTTGGTTCGCCATCGCTTATGCCTATTACACAAAATTTGTCAAGCTTTAACAAAGGAACCAGTCGACCGTTAGGGATCCTTCCTAAGTTATCGATAACTTTAGGGAAGAAAACCATTCACCTGGACGTGATGGTAGTCCAAGTACCATTAAGTTACTATCTACTCCTTGGATGTGACTATGTTTACAACATGGAGGCTATTGTTTCAACACTCTTTTGAGTGATATGTTTCCCACATGAAAGCAAAATTGTCATTGTTAACCAGCTTTCATTCCCGGTTCAAGCGTAACTCCAAGTCGATCGTCATCCCTAAATTGTCCTTGTACATCAGCAGTTTCTCTCAAACCTTCATTCCATCGACCTAATTACTGTGAGTAGCCTGGTGAATGTAACGAAGATTGGGAACCTGCACCCTTGTCTATTTGGTGAATGAACCTAGCTAAAAAGATAGGTTTCTGTGTAGGTTAGGTGATTGGTCTACCACCATTCACCTTTGTCTGCTCTGCGAACGAAGCCAAGGAAGTGTTTTGTCTACTCTGTGGATGAAACGATCCTACCATATGAGTTTCCCTATTGGTTATGTGATTGGTCTGACACACCATTCACCTTTGTTTATTTGGCAGATGAAGCCAAGGAAGTGTTTTGTCTGCTCTACAAACGAAACAATCCTACATAACCATAGAAGTTTCCATATGGCTATAGGAGACTCTCCTTTTCATCATGTTGCGGGCATGCAAACCTTTTTCAATTTCATTTTTTAGCTTTTTAGCTTCTTAGGTTAGGTGATTAGTCTGACACACCATTCACCTTCATTTTTCCATGGATGAAGCAAAGGAAATTTTTATCTACTCTATGAACGAAACCATCCTACCTAACCTTAGTAATTCCTTAGCTTTTTAGTTTTTCCAACTTTTCAGTTTTGTTTTTTCTAGCTTTTTAGGTTTTTGTCATTTTTAGCTTGCATAAAAAGAAAACTAAAAATTGAGCATATGTTATTGCATGGTTCAAGCTCATTAAAAAATAAACCTACCACTCAGCATAGTTCCCCACGGTTCAAGCTCGTTAAAAAATGAACCCACCATCGGTAAATAACCTTTGTGATTGCCATGCTATCAACCTTTTGAGCTTTGGTTGTGTTCCTACCATCACCTCCACTCTTTTGGCTGATCATACACTTCCACTTGATTGTTTACCTCTTTTTAGGAATAGCCATGACGAGTGGTTTTGTTAGCCAACCTCTTTACATCACCATGTTTTGAGAAGTTCCAAGCACACCCGGAACCAGTTGCCACCCTAAACACCACTTGTTGCTCAAAAATGACTCCCTGTTAAACTCTTTTCAGAGTCATTAAATATGAAAATATTGTTGAGTCCCCATTAAACTCTTTTTAGACTTGTTAAATAAGAAAAGATTGTCGAGCGCTTGTCATTTTGGCTCGTTAAAGTGATCGGAAAAGTCATTCCTCTTGTATGTTTTAATCTTTTTCGGACCTGAGGGATTATCTTATGAAAAAGTTCAAGCGCTTGTCTTTTTCGGCTCATTAAAGTGACCGAAAATTCATCCCTTTCGCATTATTTTATCCTTTTTTGGACTAAAGGGATTATCCTACGAAAAAGAACTAATAGAGTTTCCTTTTCATCTCTTTTCAAACTCTCTAAACATGAAAAGAATTGAGTTATCCTTATCATTAAACTCGATAAAACAATAGAGAAAAACGCGTCCAAATGAGATAGAGTTTCCTTTTCGTCCTTTTTCAAACTCTTTAAACATGAAAAAGACCGAATTATCCTTGTTGTTAAACTTGTTAAAACAATAGCGACAAACTTGTCCACCCAAACAAGAACGAGTTTCATTGTCTCTAGACTCGCTAAAACATAGCGACAGGTTTGCCAAAAGGGAAAATTATAGAACAAGCATATGTTATCCTCCTTAAGCTAGACAAAAATAAAAAGGTATTGGTCGGAAATGACTGGGGAAAAAGGGAAGAAAACTTGAAGAATTTTATGGTAGCAGGTCGCTCTTGAACATGACACTTTCACTCCATCACCATGATTGAGTCACGTTAGGTTATTCCGTTCACCAGTCATATCACCATTGGTCTTCCACACCATTCATCTTTTGGGGTTAACGCTACCAATCCATCTCAGTTTCACCGATATGTTCAAGAGAAGTCATTTAGTTGAGAAACCACAATCCAGTTAATGCCTCATCCACTACAATACCTTCACCCTCCATTTTCCATGACCGCCATTCTTGAACCTTGTTTCGTCAGATCATTTTCACCTCTGGAAAATCATTTTCTTCATTTCGTGTCATAGATGTGGGATACATTAAGGCCCTCCTACAATGGGTCACTTCTTGTCGACATCTATTCATTATCCAAGAAGTTGACTTAGAAACAACCCTTTCAGTACTTTGAAGCTTGCATGCCTCAATGGCAAGTTTCTCACTTCCGGCGATAGGTTGACTTCAGTGGCCTTCAACCGAAAGATTTTGCATGGTGTTCAACATCGGATCATATATTCACACCATGTGAATTGTATTGTAGTACCTTGAGGGTCATTATCATTACCAATGATTCCTCTCGCATCTGTTAACAGCTCACATGATTGGCTAGTATCAGGCGATGTATTTCCATGTTTGACTTCAAAACATTTCTTCACATGGATTGACTTGTACATCGGGTGAAGATTGAACGAGTTTCGAAGACCCTGGATCTAGTTTCATCCATCTGGACTGCGATATATTCAGGGATATAAAGACATCAAATGTACACAGAAACTACACAGATGGTCATCTAAGCCAGGTATGATGACTCTACATATGAAGAATCACCAGTCTGCAACTGCAGACGACTATTTGTTCTATGTATAATGAAATGAATTTATAAAGCTGAGCATGGGAATGCCCACCTCAGCTAGATCATGAAAAATTATATTATGATGATGTATTATATTATATCTTATACAGGTCACCTTCAATTTCGAAAACCTTGGATCCTCATGACAAAGCATTTCACCCGACATCAAAGATTTACGACTTCATGCTTTAAGGGGCAACTGTTGTAGACATATTTGGGTACTGCAACCCCAATATTATATGTCAATAAAATAGGGCTCTTTAACCTCTAAAAGAGTTGTTTCATACCCTAAAGGATCATAGTCAACTGATTACATCATTCCCCAAAAGTTCCACTTGCAAAACCATCCAGAACTGGCTTGAACAGGACCATACCAACTGCTCCACTGTCAGGGTGCGATGCATACTGACTTCTACACTAGCCAGGTGTGATGCATACTGATGAGACCTTCTGTAGGGTGTGATGAGCAAGGATGGACAAATGTCCAAGACAGTTTGCTAAGTGGTTGCTGATAGAATCTTCTAGAAACTTCTCCTATGACACCTGCCTCTCTGAATTCACCCAGGCATGAGTAAGAGATCCAAGAAATCTCCAAGTGGAACCAAAAACAACAAGTGGAATGACACTATTCAAAAACCCATAGATGATTCACACCCTTGCACACATCTATAAATGGATCCCTCATTTGAGAGATCTAGAGGCTGGAATATTGTAATTTGCAAGGAGGTGTTGATAGTTTGTATTTAAGAAAGAGCATTGTATTGTTGGCATGATCTTTCTTTTCATGAAGTGAAGAGGGCTGCGATACTAGGAGGATAATGCTGGATCGAACAACTGGGTTGTAATTCTCCCTTCTATTTAATAAAGTTCTTTGAGTTTTCTTCCATGTAACTGTGCAATTATGAATGTTCTTGTTTATGAATGCCATTGTATGTTCATTACATTTCTGATTCTATAATTCTTATGATATAATAGATCAAGATTATTTGATGGTTCTTTCTTACTGTGTTTCTATATGTACTCTCCAAGCGGGATAAGTACGAAGAGGAGTTGCAAGCTCTGTCAAGGGGGAGAGAGATCAAGCAAGGGGTTGAGTGGAAGATCTAGGTTGGTTCCTTTGCCTTTCTCTTATCTACCATACGTAGAAGAAATAAAAAATTGCTTTAAACTGTTGTTCCTAGGGTAGCTACCAAACCTAGAGGGCTAGTCGTTCTAAAAGACACTAGTTTTCCCAGAAACAGATATGATTACCCATTTTTTTGAGCTAGAAAAAAATCGTTCAATTTTGAAAAGTGTTGATTTAGAATATACATTATTTTATTTGGAGCATATTTTAGACACTTTACATTGAAACGAGAACTCATCTAATTAGCCATTTTTTGAGGTAGCAAAAAAATCATTCAGTTTTGAAAAGTGCTCATTCAGAATACACCTGTTTTTATTTGGAGCATATTTTAGACACTTTAAATTTTCTTATGAACATTTTTTTTTAAATGTTAATGATTTTCATGCTGATTTTGAGAAGCGTTGATGAGGCATCAACCCCTAAAATTTTCTTATGAACATTCTTTTAAAATTGTTAATGATTTTCATGTTGATTTTGACAAGTGTTGATGAGGAATCAACCCCTTCTTTTAAATCCTTATTTTTTACCCTTGAAATTTTCTAATGTATTAGGTGTGAATATATATTTTTTTCATTTTTGTAATTTTTATCTGGTTTTGAAAAGCATCAACATTGTTTTCTAAGACATACTTTTGACACATTAAAATCAACTATCAAATTGACAAATAATGAGATGAGTTTGAAAAAGAAATACAAGTTTAAAAAATAATAACAAGTAAATAAAAATATATATTAAAACATTAAACATTAAAAAAAAAGCAACCTAAAAAAAAAGCTGAACTTAAAATATTAAGAAATAAAAACTAAAACAAGCCAAACAAAAATTTAAAGAATTCAATACAAAGAAAAGAATACATATTAACTTATAATAAGATTTAAAAAACATGGCAAGCGAAAAATCATGAATATATATAAAAAACTGAAACCAAAGAAGAAAAAACACATAAAGAGTGTAAAGAAAACAAAACTAACCCTATAAGTATTCTTTTTTTTACCTTATATAAAACGGAAAAAACCAAGACAAATATCAAAAAAGAAATTTTAAAAATCACAAGAAATTATTTCTTAAAAAAATAAAATGATATTAGATAATAAAAATAAAGAAATGAAATAAAAAATCATAGAAAAAAATGATAAAAAGATAAAAAAAGGAACATTAAAAATTAAATATTATCTAAACCTATTTAAAAAAATCATAAATAATTGATAGAACATAACCCTTAAAAAAAAATAAAAAAAAAATTTAAAGATAGCCCATCATGGTCCCACCCCTGTGGCCCAACCAGCCCTGTGGGTGGAGGCTTATTCTGAGAATCAAGCATCCACCCTGTGGGGTCTGTTGGGTCGTGGGGGTGAGGCGGGATGCAATGCCCTCCTGCCCTACCCCCGCAACGCAATTGATTCGTGGGGGTTGAGGCCCGATTTTCCACGCTCGTGGCGCAATAATTGGGCCTCCACCACCGCAGGCCCGTTGGGTCACATACAACGCCCTCCCGCCTCACACCTCTGGCCCAATGGGCCTTAGGGGGTGGAGGCCAAATTCTCAAAATTGGACCTTCACCCCTATGACCCAATGGTCCCCATGGGGTGGAGAATCGGGCCTCCACTCCTTGGGGCCCATTGGCTGCGGCGATCGGGCCATGGCGGGCCATTTTTTTAGATATTTACCTTTTAATGTTTTTTTTTCTTGTTATACAAGTTTTTTTTTTGTTCTTATGATTTTCTATTTTTAATGATGTACTTATTTTCCTTTCATGTAATCATCTGTAGCATTTTTTCTTTTTTTTTTGTTTACTTTCGTAATTAAGTTTTTGTATTTTTAAATTTATCTTTTTGATTCATTTGTTTTTTTTTATATAATTTTCTAGAAAAATTATCATTTTTGAAGGTTTAATTTTGCTTTTTTATTTAACATTTATGTTTGGCTCTTTTTTCAGTCATTTTATACCATTTTTTTTTTTATTTTCTTGCACATGTTTTTAGATTTTGATTAATTTAGTATAATCTTTCTTTGTTATTTATTTAAAAAATTGTTTGATTTAGCTTTTGTTTCTCAATATGTAATTTTTCATTTTTTTTTTTTTTTTTTTTAATTCTTGTTTTTTTAAATGTATTAATATATATTTTTAGTTACTTGGTTACTATTTTTAAACTATTGTGTTTTTTTTCAATGTTTTAATTTTTATTTTCTTTTGTTCTTTTCATTTTTATTTATTTATTATTTTGTTTCATTTTATTTTTTCTTGCAGGGTCCGTGTTGATCCTCGACTAGAAAGCTGATCCCATTATGTGTCAATTTGATAGTTGATTTTAAAATTTTTGTTATAATGTATCTAGTTTTACCCCACAATGTGTCAATTTAATGGTTGGTTTTTAAGATTTTATTAGAATGGGTCAGTTTGCCTACACTGCTTGTCAATTTGATTGTTTATTTTTAATTTTTTTTTGGAATGTGTCAAGTTGTATTAGGGCAAGATTTTGAAGTTGTTATACTTTTAGCATTTGAAAAAAAATTTACTCTTCGTATAATGACTCCTTCATTCAGGTATTCATTTTAAAAAAATAGTCATAATTTTTTTTCATGGTGCTAGGGTTGAAACTCTAAAAACTTACTGTTTTTTGTAGTTATGGTCTTCGGTTTTAATTCAATGGTTGAAAAATTTTAAAATTTCTAAGGGTTTTCTCAGTCATGACATTTTATCCTTAACATCATTGCGAAAAAATGTTGAAAAATTACCAAAAAAAAATGGTTTTTTTTGGTTTCTAACTACCATGTTTAAAAGATGTTGAAAAAAAAGAAAAAACTTTAATCCATCATCAATCTTTTTCGTTTTTGAGTTTTTTTCATGATTTTTTGGGGTTTTTTTGGCTACAGTTATTGTTTTGATTTTACAGTTCCCGTCTCAAAGTTTACATTGATTGAATAAGTAACTTAACCAATCATCTACATGATAGAGTACAAAAAAATATAGATTGTTGTAATTCTGGTCACTTTGAATTATGACATGTTGTTTCTTTGGAGCCTATTGTAATGTTTGTCTAGATAACCCTCAATAGGAGAAGCAGGAGGGGTTTTCTTTGGAAAAAGACAAAGAAACAACTTAACATATCATCCATCCAACGTATTTTTGTAAAGATTGGGCCAGTCACAGGTTAATGTGAATTTTTAAATTATCATAAGAAACATTTTTCAGTATTTATTAAATGTAAAAGGAAGAATCATCCCGAGGAGATTTATTGGAATAGGAATATCATTTCTATATTCGAATAATGTCATATAAATGAGTGGTAATAAAATGGAAAAATCCTCCCAAAAGGCAATGATATTAAAATAGCCTAGTGTCGTCACATATATGTATAACCTGAAATCATTATTTGAATCTTCAATATTTTTAACACTTCAGCAATTTATAGAAACATTCAAGTTCAATTTTTGCTTCAAATATTATAATAAGGAGCTTCCGAAAATTAAGAACCAAAAATAGAATCTGTTGATATACAAATGAAAATGGAAAGAATTGGGAAAGAGGGGCATTGCACAAAGAGGTCTCCCTTAAATGTTCTTCATATGGGATGAGTAAGAGTTCAACAAATGAGTAAAAGACTTAGGCGTGGGATCATATTGTTGAAGAGTAGAAAGATTGAAAGGATATGTAGGAAGAACAAGATAGTTATCATGGAAAGAAACCATTTGAAAAAACCAACAGAGATGACAAGGTTGTTAATGGTTGGGAGAATCTACATGGACTCTCCCTATAGATGATTTAAGAAAGGATGAGAAGGAAATAGTAAATAAAACACAAGATGCAGCTTTTGGAACACATGGAAGGAAAAATTTGTCTGCTCCGACATATATAATGCAAGGAAAACATAAAACATGGAATATGAAGACAAAAATTAATGTACAAATTAAGTTTCATAATAAAATTGACTAGGACAAGAAGAATAGAGCAGAAAGCCTTTTGACATAGGTAAGATAAAATTCTAGTAATGTCCAAAGGTGTCTCAGTAATCCCCTTCTAGTACAGATCAACTGCCACTACAAACTCATGTTACAAAGCGATGCTAGCAAGATAAACCTAGAAATCAAGGGTTATAGGTCCCCTCATTGCCTAGAAGCTCTATTTTTAGTGGGAATTAAAAACAAGAAATTACTCCCTATAACAAATTCTTTGTAGGATACCTACAATGAAGGACATATTGATCAAGATAAATAAAACATCCATGTATGCATATTCACCAAAATGAGTTTGTTCCAAAGATCCCAATCATGTACTAAGCCATGCAAGCTTGTACAAGCCATAACCATTGTTTGCAGAGAGACATCCAACATACTGATTGTTTATGTTTTTACCCAAGGATTTTGTTATTAATGGTTTTCCTGTTCATTTTCCGAGTTGATTGGAATTGGGGGGCTATATTCCTATGGAAATTACTCCATAAGTTAAGTTAAATAAGTGGAAGGTAAAATTATAATCTTATCTGAAAGAGAATATATTCTCCTGAAAAAGAAGAACTCGATACCTTAACATATCATTCAACACCGTTCTCTGAAATTGAATGAATAAGTAACTTAACCAATAATCTATGTGACAAAGTATAAAAAAATATAGATTGCCGTAATTCTTTCCACTTTGAATTATGACATGTTGTTTCTTGGGAGCCTATTGTAATGTTTGTGTAGATAACCCTCAATAGGAGGAGAAGGAGGATTGCTTTTGGTAAGAAAAAAACAAACAAATTAACCTATCATCCATCCAACGTACGTTTTTTCATATTGGGTTAGTCATAGGTCAATGTGAATTTCAAAATTTTCGTAAGTGACATTGTTCATATTAACTAAATGAAAAAGGAAGAATCATCCCCAGGAGGTTTATTGGAATAGGAAGACCATTGCTATATTCAAATAATGTGATAGAAACGAGTGGTACTAAAATGGAAAAATCTTCCCAAATGGTAATGAACGTAAAATGGACTAGGGTGGCCACATATACGTATAACCTCAAACAATTATCTGAATATTCAGAACTTTTACTGATTCCACAATTTATAGCAACATTCAAGTTCAATTTTTTCTTCAAATATTATAATAAGGAATTGCTTTAAATTAAGAACCAATAACATAATCCATTGATATGCAATGGAAAATGGAAAGAAATGGGAAAGAAGGGGGTTGTAGAAAGAGATCTCCCTTAAATGTTCTCCATATATGATGAACAAGAGTTCAACAAAATGAATAAAATACTTAGGCAGGGGATTAGGCTGTTCAAGAGTAGAAATATCGAGAGGATATGTAGGAAGAACAAGATAGTTATCACAAAAGAAAGCCATTTGAAAAAACCAACAGAGATGACAAGGTTGGTAGTGACTAGGAGAATCTATAGGAATCCTCTCTATAGAGACTTTAAGAAAGGATGAGGATAAAATAGTAAATAAAACACAAGATGAAGCTATTGCAACACATGGAATGAAAATCTTGTCTGCTCTGACATTTATAATGCAATGAAACATAAAACAGAGAATATGAAGGCAACAATCAATGCAAGGCTTGAGTTTAAGAATAAAATTGACCAGGATAGGAAGAATGTAGAGCATAAATCCTTTTGATAAAGGGAAGATAAGCTTCTAGTAATGTTCAAATATGTCTCAACAATCCCCTTCTAGTATGGATCAATTGTCATTACAAACTCATGTTGCAAAGTGATGTCAGTAAAATAAACATGGAATTCAAGGCTTCTAGCAACCTTCATCGCCCAAAAGCTACTTTCATAGTAGGATTTCAAAACAGGCAATTCCTGCCTATGATGAATGCTCTACAGGATACTTGCAAGGAAGGGCATATTGATGAAGATAATATACAACATCCATGTCGGCATATTCATCACAACTAGTTTGTGTATAAAACCATTAGATTAGAGTATGTGTAGAACAAGGTATCAGTACAAAAATATGACTTACCTCACACAAAAAAGACCAAGAAAAAGAAGAACAAGAAATTTTCTGGAAGAAGCAGGCTCGCCTAAAATCGCTAATTGTCATAGAACACTATCGCCAATCGTAAACAAAAGCAAGAATCTAGCACAAAAAAGATGGAAGAAAGATACAAATGCACATGTTTAAAGAAAATTCCGAGAAACCTAGGATGGCCCTAACTAATAACCACCAGGATCTCATCATAACGAGCTTGCTTAGATGTAGAGGTTGGCTTGTTCGCATGCAGGGCAACACTAGCAAATGACAACTCCTTGCAGTTCCGCCTCATGTTGCTGCAAAGGAATTTGGTGAATGACTACTCATTCCAGTTGCCCCTCCTCTTGCTGCAAAAGTGGCTATTCATGCTTAGGAGGGGCTTTGCCTTAGCCTTGAACTATTTTTTATTGTTTATTAATTATTAATGAATCACTGTTTATGTTTTATAGTTTATTTATTTTTTAATTGTTTTTTTAAATATAATCGCGATCCATTATTCAATGTCGCCTAACAATGATACTGACATAAACAATAATACAGAAGTAGCATTTGAAGAAAGTTATTTCGCCTAGAGAAAATGCTTTATGAAGTAGTTAATAAAATTACTTAGTTAAATTAATTAAATATTAATAAATCATAATAATTAAAAAAAGAATCAGACAAATTAAATAAAAAAAA
Organism: Pinus taeda; assembly: GCA_000404065.3. NCBI lineage: Eukaryota > Viridiplantae > Streptophyta > Pinopsida > Pinales > Pinaceae > Pinus > Pinus taeda. Next base: position 1,716 of record APFE030733222.1, on the reverse strand, counting down.
AGATAAAATATTTAAAACTTTTCTTCACATTTTTCACTCAAAAAAATTTACGCCATACAAATTTGATCCCTCTATACTGACAAAATGTTCAAAAAAACATCTTCATAATCCATCTCATCCGTAAGTGGTGCCTATATTTTGGGGAACTAACTTGTATGTAAAAATCATATTTATGGGTTAGATATATGGTCCAAGCTTTCTCAATAGGCTAATTAGCTGTTTGTGAATCTTTGAATATGATTTTGTTTTATTAATTTTTATAATACCATTGTAATTTCTTAATATTTTCATTAATTAATAAAAAATTAGATTAATTTATTATTAATTATTATAATAAATAGTTAATTTATAAAAATTGATGAATAATTTTAAAACCCTTGTGAATAAGAAAAGGATGAATCTATCTTTTTGCATTTTGTAAAAAAGAAACTATCAATTTATAAGTAAAATAATCAAATTTTATAATTAATTTTTTATTTATAAAATAAAAATTATAAGAACATAATTCATAAATAAATAAATAAATATATTGAAGGATTGTATTTTAAGGATAAATGTAACGACATGCATCATCATTGGCCAAATTCACAAACATGTAAACAGATAAATCATGATGCAAGTGAAAGATAATTGTGTTTGGTCATTACTTTACACTTGTGTATATCTTTATATTTATATATCGATACAAAGAGAAGCATGGTTAAATCAATATTAATGAAAAATTGATTTAAAGAAAATATAAAATATTTAGTGAATATTATATGTGTGATTAGTAGTATTAAAAGATTAGTCATATTTATATTTATATATCATTACCAAGAGAAGCATGGTTAAATCAATATTAATGAAAAATTGATTTAAATAGAAAAATAAAATATCTGTGAATATAAACATGTGTGATTAGTAGTTATAAAGATTAGTGAGCTTCTACAATATGAAGAAATGTATGAGTTATATATATTAGCGGTTATACTATATATTAGTATATTATAATATATAGTTTAGTTTTATTTTAAAATAATTGCATAAGTAATAATAAATATTAAATTTTAATTCATATTCGGAATTGGAAAAAAAAGGTATATTTATGTATGTTTTTTTTAAATAATTAATAATAAGGTCAATAAGAACGAAATTGAATGGATCGGGAGTATGCTTAAAATTATTTTTGATTGGTTAAGAGCTTGTATTCCTTTGACATAAGGAAATAGGTTAAGAACTAAGACCGAGAAATATCTTGGAGATGTCAAACCCTTCCATTTACAAACCACCAGATTATTCTAGTTGGCATCATTTTCCTTGAATAATAGTGATAATTCAACTTATATTTGTGGATAGTAGCTAATAATGCTTATCCTCATCGTTTGTTTCAAAACTAAACTATGATAAGTTTTATAACTATCTAAGAAATACAATAATAAGATATTTCAAGCCTAATGTGTGTGTGTATATTGAAACTAAAATAGTTTAATGTAAATTAAGCATTTAAAAATAAAAAAAATGGGTCAGAAAACATAGTTAAGTTTAATTATTCTATGTTTTATGTATATTTTTATATATAAGAAATTGCAAGTTTAAATTGTGAATTCTACAATGTTCAAACTACTTTTGATATTGCAAAATTCATTTATGCATTAAAATAGAATTCAAATGACAAAGAATTACATTCTCATGAAAAATTGTATTACCAAAATATTTTATTTATGTGTTGTTCAA
>APFE030733202.1:86768-102479 GCA_000404065.3 Pinus taeda | reverse complement strand
CACGCTAGTGGCTCCCTTGTTAAAGAAATGTATCTATCAAGAAACAACTTTCCGTAATCCCATAAAAAAATTAGCATGGTTATCACCATGTAACATTTTATTGTAACGTCTGCAGGTAGAGCTGTTTTAAGTAATTCACTTGTTAAGAAAGGCTCTGACCTACTAAAAGAAAAGCCTTCCTGTCCCTTTCCTTTCATCCAGGGAAGAAATACCAAATAATGCGAAGCTTTTCGAGCATCAAGGTTGTTCCCGATAGCAAACTCCCTTCTCCAAACGCGCTCTTTCACACGCATAAGCAAGGCCATAATTTTTCCAAACCGTTGCCAGCCTGCAACTGCCATCATTTATGTGGTCTATTTCTTTAATTTTTGTTGATATGTTTAGCAGTGAGACTTGAAAAATATTGAATATTGAAAATATCGATTCAATATATCATTTGAAAGAATTAATTCTATGCAAGAAAAATAACAACATTTCTCTCACAAATAAATCACACTAAAATTAATATATTATTTATATTTTTTTATTAATTACTCATATAAATTTATAAAGTTGTAGGCAAATGGTATATTTAAGCATATTATAGTAACATATACTTAGAAATGTTGAGAATATTTGGACAAACAAAAGGGGAAAATTCATAATAAACACAAACAAATAATTTCTATTTAGAAAACTTGTCACATACATATTTAAGGAGCTGTTGTTTTCTACTCTTTTGGCCTTGTACATCTCACAATGACCCAACCAAAGATATGTAAAGCCCAAATTTACAAAATATGAAATAAGTCTATACTTCATGAAAACTCACATTAAATTAGATTTTTCCAAAGATAGACTAAACTCGAAGTAACTCACATTGTCTCTAATTAAATCAAACTCTTAATATAGATTGCACTGCATGTAGGAGTAATTTATTATTTCCAACACTCCCCCCAATTAAGACCGTATGATTTAACATAACCCAAACAACATGACCTAAACATTAACCCAAACAACATGAGGTAAACATGTCTATTGATTTAAGCCTGCTAGAATTACAAAACATTTGACTCAAGAACTTTTATATTGTTGGATTTTCTTTTTTGTTTCTTCCAACTCCAAAGTGTTTCAATTTCAACTTCACTTTCTTGCTATAAGCTCCATACTTCTTCACTTGACATAACCCAAACAACATGACCTAAACATTAACCCAAACAACATGAGGTAAACATGTCTATTGATTTAAGCCTGCTAGAATTACAAAACATTTGACTCAAGAACTTTTATATTGTTGGATTTTCTTTTTTGTTTATTCCAACTCCAAAGTGTTTCAATTTCAACTTCACTTTCTTGCTATAAGCTCCATACTTCTTCACTTGCTAAGTTGCTGAACTTTTTCTTTGACTTCTCTTGTATTTGTTCCAAAATTGTCTTCTACAACTTCCTCTTCAAAGATTCGTTCAACCATGGATTGATGCCACAACTCTTCATCTTCAAACTATGAACTTTGTTCTCCTTCTTGCACTTCATAAACTTGATCTTCTTCCTACCATATTCATGATAGCAAAGTCTGATTTCATATTGACTGCATTGTTGTTTCAATGCTTTATATGTCTTTCCCTTCAGTTTCATCATTAGGTACTGCTTCTTTGTTGTTTCAATGCTTTATATATCTTTCCCTTCAGTTTCATCATTAGGTAATGCTTCTTTTTTCCTATAATCTGCACAATCATTATTAGGCTTACATGTAAAATTATAATCACTCTCATTTGTAAAATTATAGGTTATTTAGAAGAAGACATTTTTTTCCTATAATCTGCACACTCAAGATCATTATTAGACTTGCATGTAAAATTATAATCACTCTCATTTGTAAAATTATAGGTTATTTGGAAGAAGGCTCCATAAGTAAAATAATTCTAGGAGTTTCATTCCACCACTATTAAGAGGGAAAGTCTAATAGGGTGGGAGGGAAAGTGGTACCCTTAAAAGAAGGAAAAAACAAAAAAATTCTTTAGTAAATAGACAAAATGGACCCAAAAACATGTCCTTTAAAGGACCATGAGTGTACCCATAATTTATAGGTTTAAAAATTTATTTTGAATATTATGTTTAATTCATTGTTTGAGTCAAGTACTTTTAACTCTCATTTTTGCTCAAAAGTACTATAATAGATTCGTGTTAGGTCTACATTCAAAAGTAATAACTATAAAAACAAATCCACTATGAAAATTGTAAATCCTTTCTTTTATCCTAGGCTATGTTTTAGAAGATATGATTGTTCCATCCTTTCCTTACCAACAAATGTGTTTTTTCCTTCAAAATCATAGATTCTTCTTGTTCATGATGTTAGGGAACTCTTCCACACATTTTGTTACATACTTCAAAAAACAAAGTGTCTCACTTACATAAGCTAAGATATAGATCCCCTCATGCAAACAAATCTTGTTCTATGTTGGGTATTGGAAATCAAATTATGGGAATTGGTCTCTTAATCTTAGGATTATATTTGTTGAATTATACTTGGATTTGAACCTAGGGCATTGTTAAAACAACTCCTCTAAGTTGCATCTGCACATCTTATTTTCTTCTTCGACTTATAAAATAGAAATTTTGTAATTAATATAAGTCCATTTAAATATTAGATATACATCTATATAGAACCTATATCTATTGTAGGGATAATGACATGATCATATGAAAGTCCCTTGTCCTATAATAAAGAGATGAAAATTCAGTAATTGAAACGCCAAAAAACCAATCCATGTTTAACATGTTTTCATAATCAAACTTATTCCATCATAATTAACAATAAACAAACCATTATCAAACCCGTTAAATCATAATATAACATAATATACAAACATAGCTACAAAGCTGGTGTGAATCAAATATATAGCATTACAACAAATTAAATTTTCATTTATAAAATGTAATAAGTTACAACAAAATTTGCATTCCTCTAGTAAAACACTGTGTACAAAATTTAAATTTCCATCCATCCACTCCATCTCAGTTCAACAAATACTACTTCCATGCACATCCTTGACAACAATGTACATTCTATTGCTACACAACATTGTGTATTAAGCTAAATTGAAACGAGAAAGTTCATAACACTTTTAACAACATACATTGTGTACCTTCGAACACAATTTCTGCCCGTCATTTATATCAGAGATTCTGCTGTGTTGAGATACTGGAACGTCGACTCTTTGTTTCTCTCTCCAGAAATCGGACAAACTAAATTGTATGTTGTGAAGAAGTCAATGAAGTGAAGGAAGAGTGTAACCAGACACCCGAGATTTTCGTTGGACCTACTGCACAATAGAGCCTCCCTAAGAACGGTGGGTTAGCTTGGAATAGAAGGTAAGTCGTTTCCAGAACTGCAGGTACTGCCCAAGATAACCAGTTGATTATGAGCACGTTAACAGGCATGTAGAAGAATTATTGATTGTTCTTGTCTGAACTGAAATTCCCACTTAATTATTATTATTTAATTAAAACAAATATTTTTGTTTCGTTAAATTATTATTTTATGTTTTAATATTTCTTTGGTTTTAATGGAGAATTTAAATGTGATAACATTGATTTAATTTTTCCTATTTTTACCTTTTTGTATAAGTTATTTTTTTTTTATTATTTTTTGTAATCTCGATGACTATATATATGTTGCTGGTATAAAATTTAGGTAAATAAATTATTTTTATGGTAGATTAAATTTTTTATTAGTGAAAATAATTAAAATTTTATGATATTATTAAAAAAATCACATTAGATGAATTTAAATAGTAAGAATTAAAAAAAGAAATATTAAAACTAGAAAATTATTTTAATTGTTTATATAGATATAGATATATAATTTAACCAAGTGAACCTCATGCATCCGCAGGATGAATGAGGAATCTCATGTTGGACAAGGAAGGGTGATTTGTAATGCTAGAGAATGGATCTTCACCTCCTCCTCCAATTTTGTAACACCGTCTTCTGCATGTAAATATTTTTATGGATATATGTTTTAAAAACTAGTGTTCTAAGTGGCTACGGGCCACCAGAAAGAAAGTTGAATGTGGATACGATTTTTATAATAAATAGTTGAGATTTAATGCTGGAAAATGTGAGAAAGGAAGCTTCACGCTGGAAAATTTGGGAAATGGAAGGTTGTTGATTTGATATCCAAGTTATTATCCACTCAATTGAAAATAAACACTGCGAGAATAAATCTGTGGGAAAGAAAAGCATATTTTTTTATCTGTTGGAGAAAAAACAAATGTTCTTGGTCTTTCTAAGACAAAGAGGAAATGGCTTAAGCTAAGGGGATAAGACCCCTAAAAGTAAAGACGTTGTCAAAGAAACATCGGCTAAAAATCATGTATATGAAACATGAATTGGAATCAGCTACGTGTAACTTAAGGGAGAAAACAAACTTATCAAGGGAGAAAACAAGCTTATCAGTTCGGGGAAACTAAAGAGCACTTGGTTCATGGTTGGGAGGAAAATAATTTCCCACATCGTATTTTCTACGATTATATCATTTAGATGTTTCTCTCATAATTATTTTTCTTAATTCTCGCCTTATATTCAAGTTGCAAACGAAAAGTTTTTGATGAGTTTCTTCTGAGTGACATTTATTTATGGAAGTGAATGCTAATTTTAAATTAAATGAACTAAGGGGATGGTAATTTTCTTACCTGCTATTTCTTATGGATGAAACGGTTCAAAGAGAAACCAAATTTAGGAAAATGGAACTGTGCATAAACTTGTACTGTAAATTATATTCTACGGAACTGTAATATTTTGAATTGGTACTATGTAGATGTTTACAGTAAAATGTTTTGTTAGTTGAATTGCAAGTGTCAAAGTCAGATTTTATCATGAAGGTAAAATATAAATTATTCATCTCAAATAAGATTAACATGACAAAGTCTTGAATTCGATTTTAGAATATTTTATGTCCTATACAAGTAAATTTCTAGATTAGATGCACTAATGTGAAGATTATTATCTTAGTTTCTACAGTCATACAATATTTAACACATAAAGGGGTATTCTAGAATTACAAGCCTTTTGCTTGGTCGTCCCTTTCCATCTAGGTAGGTATGGTTGTCCTATGATAAAATTATGTATGGGCGGAATACTTAAGGTATCACGTGCTAGCAGCACCAGGGCTTGGAAAGAAATAAATGCGTAGAGTAAGACCCTTAGGACAAGACCCAATAATTATTATGTAGAAAGGAAGTGATGAGAGAAGAACTTCAGTGCCAACGTGTGAAGCCTGTGTGATGAGAATAGAGTTACTATACATAAAACAAATATTTTCTTTAATCCAAGTTGATTTTCTTTAAACTTGCATGGTATGTGGTGAAACTAAAATGCACACTAACCCGATTACAAATCGCATATAACCAGATTCTATAGGAATTAGATACAATGAGACCAACCCAACAAGAGTTAGAATCACCCTAGCGACCAGTTATGAAACTAGAAACATGAGGCCATTAATAAGAAAAATGTACATATAATATAACTGTGCATTCGTTAAACGATTTTCTTTATCCAGATCATGCAATTACTCTAAATATGAATTTGTCCTTGCTACAGTAAATCTACTATCGTAATAATCATACTATACAAAATTCATTATTATAAGAGAAACATATTATAAGAGAAACATTGAAAACTTACTGAAGCTTCCATCTCAAGACGAACAAGATTTAAGAGAAACTGGTAAAACCAGTAAGAAATCAATTCATAATATTAAACTATTGCAAAATCGTACTGAAGGGAAAAGGAACCAACCATTTTGAAACAAACATTTACATATTTGTGCCTAATGTCTTAGGCAAGGACATAGTAACAAAACTAGAATAGTATAAAGCTACATAAAACTTCCAAATCAATAGTCCATCCAACACAGAGTACGATTGAGGCTATATTAAAACTACACTTATGACTAGTGTGAGGACACTTCCTTTTATAACCCCTTTGAATGGCAGACAAACAACTAGGATTTATCTATGCACATTATAGCAACCACTGTAAACACAAACAAAAGTGTTCAAGAGACTGGAGGCATTGATAGTGCATTGAGGTTGCTAAGGCAACAAGAGCCAAATTAGATAAGCATAGACTACTTTGTGAGCAAGCCATGTGAAGGGTACCCACCTGGAAATAAATCAACAGGTGCGTGAGGACCTATGTTGCAATAATGTCCAAGAAGCCACAATGAAAGAAGAGCCTGAATTGTTACCTGCCAGCACTAGAAAGTGGAAATAAATGGTAATTAGAGATGACCTGTGCAAGAGTAAACCCCCATAATCAATAGAAAACTAAATAATGGTTTTTAAACACTGATACCTGTGACATTCATGATGGGAAGTGAGTGATTCCTCTGCATGCCTATGATCCAGCCATTGAAACAACCCAAAAGTCAAATGTGAAGCCCAAGAATTGAACACTAGGATTGGAATACGACTGTACTAAGGAGGCGGGAGGAAACGATTATTACCTATGAACGCCGGTTGATATTAAATCCTAGGTCGTTGAATTTTTCCAAGTAAAACACCATCAAGGAAGGGAAAACCCTGAAACCGTGCAAAAAAATCAACAACATTTCAATAAACTAGGTGAACATATGCTTGAAAATGAAAAGGAGTTGGGGGTCTTGCAGCATCCCAATAGGAAAAGGGCCATAAGAATTTTCTCTTTCGTGAGGCCCTGCACCACAATGAGATAGAGAGGACTGTGTTGAACACCTGCAACTCTCAAATCGACATCAATTCAAACCAGGAGAAATATATATATATATATATATATATATATATATATAATCATGACAAGAACAACCCAGATACCTAAGAGGGCAGCATGCTGAGAATACACACTGAACGAGATAGGAAATGCATGGATTGCCTCCTTCGTAGCGAAGCAGAGGCGAGGTAGCCATGGCACGCCCTTCGCCACAATAGAAAAGGGTAAAAACCATTTTAGTGCTAGGTATAGACCTAAAAGGTATTAGGGTAAAGGCTTATTGCAAGAGGACCCTTGATTTGTGAACACGCCATAGACACTGTTGATCTTAGCTCACCTCGAGAAGGGGAAATGAGTTAGAGGAGGAGCATGATGGTCACGTGAATGCCATGAGATGGAAGGGTGTGAGTGGTAGAGGCGATAGGTAGGTATGGGCGAGATTAAAGGAGGGGTTAATACATTAGAGTATGATATGATGGGGGCGAATGGTGGGAGAAACTACACTTAGTGCCATAGGAGTAATATAACAAGGGTATGGTTATTATATCTAACAAAACTCATTTTTACATGACATTCATAAATAATCCTATGATGCAAATCAAATTGCAATAGGTTTTCACCCTTAATCATTAGAATATACTTTAATAAAAAGTTACTACCCATCTTTTATGGTGCCAAAAGGTCAAGCAAAAGAAATGTATTTACTTATAGAACTATTTCTTGGACGATTTTCAAGTTTTTGTATGGGTATTTAGAGAAGGAGGTGCGACAAATGGTATCAGAGCTTAGATACTACACTGGGCCTTTAGGGCATAATCTCTTATTAAACATACATACATATTATAATATATATATAATATATATATATATATATATATATATATAAGAAAAAAAGTAGACCATATAAGTTGTTAATGACTCTTGTGTGGTTTATAAGGTACTATTAGACAAAATGTTGCAAGATGACAAAAGGTACTCCTCCAACGAATATCGGGGGTGAGGAATTGTATATTGAATTGGGGGGAGGAAGTACTTCACTTCGTTCCGAGCTGGTAGATCTGGTGAAGAGTCTGCAACATGAAATATTACAGTTATAGAGTAGTAATGAGAAATTATTGAGAGCCAATGCAGAATAGGAGAATATGATCAGGGAATGGACAGAGTAATCTTGTCACAAAAGTCTTGAACTGGAAAGAAAAAGGAGTAAAAAAGGGGAAACAAAATTAGAAAATTCAGAAAGTGGAGGGGAGTCAGGTTGGGCATCCCCAAAGGCACAGAAGGGAAAGAAGAAAGTGGAGTTGCATAGTGAATTTAGGAAGATTAAGCCCCTATCTTTAATGGGGACAAGGAAGAACATGCAAAGGCCTAGTTACTAAATATGATCAAATGTTATCAGGTGTACGAATATGAAAGTAGTTTGAAGTCTCAATTGGCTATTTATCAGCTACAAGGTAAAGCTACCTTATGGTGGGAAGAGGTCAAAAGTGTACATCAGTTAGAAGAGAATATTGTATCCTGGGAAGAATTTTGAAAGCAATTTAAGGCCCGTTATCTAAGTAAACATTATTATGATGATCATGCCAAAGAATTCTATGAGCTGAAGTTGGGACAATTTTCCATGGATTAATTTGTGGCAAAGTTCACTAATTTGTTGTGCTATGTATTGTATATTAAGGAGGAAAAGGAGAAAATACAGTGGCTTTTTAATTGTTTGCCAGTTTCATATAAGGAGTGAATTGAGTTTTATCAGCCACAAACCATGGACGAAATGGTAAGGAAAGTCAGGTTGTGTTACTAGCAGTTTAATAATAGGAATGAGGGTGGAAAGGCTTGGCATAACAAGGATAAAAATAAGTCAGCAGGGATTTTCAAAAGGTAAAAGCCTCCTTACCTAAAACATTTCAATAAATTTCACGAAAGGAATAAGGTTGGTCGAGGCAATGTAACCCTCCTAGCATAGTTTTATATAGGATCGAAGCCTATGGAGTTAAATAGCAAGAGGAATGGTGACACAAAAGAGAAGAATCATTGAAATGTTGGGGTTGTGGGGAATCACACTTACTCAAATACTATCCACATAACCTTAGATTTTTCCAAAATATTTAGACAATTCAATAGGCATCAATGGTTAAGAACATGGCTAGGAACATTCCTAGAATCAGCACGGCACTAGAAGATAAGCAAGTTGAGCACCAGTCCACCATGATTGAAATCGAAGGTACTATCCTGAACCATAGTCTCTTTGTTTTAATAGATCTTGGAGCTAGTTTGAGTTATATTAACCCTCAAATTATAGAAAAATGTAAGCTAAAAATTTTAAAAATTCAAGAATGCTTGGCTAATTCAGTTAGCAATCAATACTAAGTGAAGAGTCACCAGTCAAACAAAACAGGTTGTATTAATTTAAATGGTTATTTCACAATAATGGATCTAAATATTATTCCTTTGGGATCGTATGATATACTAATAGGCATGGATTGGTTTGAAAAGCAAGGTGTTGTCATAAACTTTCTAGAAAAAACAGTTCAAAGTGTAGGTTTAGAGGGACATAGTTGGTTAGTTAGAGGGAAAAAAAACATGTGTTAGTTCATCAGTTCACCACGTTAGCATTAAAAAAGAGTGCTAAGAAAGGATGCTAGTTGTATTTGTTACAAGTAGAAACTAACAAGCAACTGATTGAAAAGGAAACACTAAGTAGTCTACCTGTGATTAGGGAATTTAAAGATGTCTTTCCAGAAGAAATTCCTGGATTAACCTCACATAGAGATATAGATTTTACCATTGACTTGGTACCTAGTGTAGCTCCAGTGTCTAGAACACCATACAAAATGAGTACCTCAGAATTACTGGAATTAAAAATGCAGTTACAGGAATTACTTGATAAAAGGCATATATGACCTAGTGTCTCACCATGGGGGCCACCAGTATTTTTTGTTAAGAAAAAGGATGGTACCCTGAGAATGTGTATTGATTACCATGAGTTAAATAAGTTAACAATAAAGAACAAATATCCACTGCCATGAATAGATTATTTGTTCAATAAGGTGAGAGAGGCAAGCATTTTCTTGAAGATTGACTTAAGAAATGGTTATCACCAATTATGAATCAAGAATAAAGACATATACAAGACAACTTTCATATCTAGATACAGTCATTATGAATTTGTGGCATTTCCTTCTGGCCTCACAAACGCACCAGCAACGTTTATGTGCCTGATAAAAAGCACACTTCATCCCTATTTGGATAAATTCGTACTAATGTTTATAGACGATATATTGATTTATTCTAGGAAGAGCATAAGGAGCACTTGAGAATAGTACTCCAAACCTTAAGGGAGAATCAATTGTATACCAAACTCAGTAAGTGTGAATTTTACAAAGATAGAATTCAATATTTGGGGAATATTATTTCCAACAATGGATTGGTTATGGATCCAGAGAAAATCAAATCTATTATGAATTGGTTGGTACCCAAAGATGTATCAGTAGTGAGTTCCTTCATGGGGATTGTAGGTTACTACCACCGATTTATAGAATCATTTTCTAAGCTAGCATATCCCACCACTTCCTTGCAGAAAAAGGGCGTGAAGTTAGAATAGACAGCCAAGTGCCAAGAAATATCTGATAGGTTCAATTTATTGTTGACCAAAGCCCTTGTACTTAAAATTGAAAATCCATATAAACCATTCATGGTATGTACAAATGCGTGTCTGGAGGTTCTGGGGGGGTGTTGATACAAGATAATGTAGTAATCGCCTTTGGATCCAGAAAACTAAAATTACATGAGCATAATTATTTTTTGTATGATTTGGAATTAGCAGCAGTAATACATGCACTTAAAACATGTAGAAATTATCTTTTAGGAAGGAAGTTTACCTTGGTGACTAATCACATCAGTCTAAAATACTATTTCAGTTGTTTGGATTTGAATGTGAGAGAATGGTTTGCATTCCTTAGTGACTTTGATTTTGAAATCAAGCATATTCAAGGGAAGGAGAACAAGTTGGCAGATGCTTTGAGTATGCATGCACACCTAGTGTTGGGAGTGACTGTTAGTAAAGTAAATATAGAATTTTTATAGCATCTTAAACAGGCTATACCCTAAGATCATTAGTATTAGGAAATTCAATAGAAAATGTGGCAAAAAGAAGTCTTTGGATATGCAGAAACTGCTGAAAAATTACTTACATATCATAAGAGGGTACCTTGAAACAGACAATATTAGACGAGTACCAAAAAACACCCTATGCAGGACATCCCAGATACAAGAGCATGTTGATTGCACTAAGAAAAAAATTATTTTGGCCAGGCATGAAAAGGGATGTGGCGGAATATTTAAATAAATGCATGGAATGCCAGCAAGTTAAAGTGGAACATCAACATCCTGCGAGACTATTGAACTCTTTACCCGTACGAGAGTGGAAGTGGAAAACTATTTAAATATATTTTATTACTGGGTTACCATGAACAAAATGTTAGCATGACTCTATTATGGTAGTAGTAGATGTATTGATGAAAGTGACTCTTTTTATACTAGTACAATCCACTTTTGGGACCATTCAAATAGATAGTGTTTTTATGAGGGACATTTTTCATCTACACGGAGTACCAAAAGCTATTCTATCAGACAGAGAAACAAAATTTACCTCCATGTTTTGGAAGGCACTCTTTGGGGGATTGGGTACATAACTAATATTAATTACCACATATCACCTGCAAATCGATGGACAACTAGAAAGAACAAATTAGATCCTTGAAGATCTCTTGAGAATAACAATGTAAACTTTTAAACAGGAACTATAAACTCAAAATGGGAATTCGGGCTAAAAAAACCCCGAAAAAACATAAAAAATAGTTCTAAAAACAAAAAGTGTGTATACTGGAATGATGATTTTTGTTATTTAGGGTCAATTTTGAACATGTTTTAAAAATGGCAGTGAAAATGAAATTTTCATGCAAACTACAGCTTGAAAATGAAAAAGTGATGATATTGGAACAATGATCTTTTTTTAGGGTCAATCTTCAAAATTTTAAAAAAATGCTAGAAAAGCCAAATTTTTATGTGCCAAACAAAGTTATTTATGAGGAAAAAAACACATTAATGTTTTTGGTAGAATATCATTTTTCTTTCCTAAGTATAAATTCAACATGTTGTCAACCATAACATGCTAGATACAAAAGAAATTGAAACTTTTTAAACTATAAAATTAAAAAAACATGACATTATGAACAAATTACATCACTAAATGAATTCAAAAGTCATTTTTTGTATATTGAATAAAACATACATTATATCTCAATTTAATATTGCATTGTAGATATTTTAAACAATAAAAATTATCATAATTAAGACATATAATCCAACAACATAAAAATGCGTCATAACTTCTCATTTAACACCATATGGAAATCATAAATTGTATTTCAAGATATAATGCATACATCAGTTATATAAACTTGATATTCGGTGAAGAATCTTCTCAAACTTAATATGGATCACAAAAACCTAAATTCAATATATAAATTGTCTTAAACAATTATTCAAAATCACTCATGTTTTCTTGCACACCATTAGAATTCACATCTTCAGATGAGTGACTAGATGTTGACGAAGATGTTCCATATTCTTATCTTTCGTCAACTAGTGCCCCATCTAAGTCCACATGCATTCCTATCATTTCAAGTTTCAAAATTCTTCTAGATCTATGATTGGTTTCAATAGACTCCCATCTCAACATTTTTCCTTTTGGTAACAACCTATTCAAAATCTCTATTGTCTGGAAGGGAAGAGTTCCTCTTTTTGTTAAATTGAATTCATAAACAAGTATGTCAACATCCTCCAATTTTAATATGTTTGTGCAGCGATGATTTATATTTGTAGCCTTTCTTTTTCTCTTTCCGCCATTTTTTTCGTCAACTACCATCTCTGGCTTTTACACACCATTGAATGGGTGTGTATTTGTGGCATACCAATGTACATCAACACTTATAACATCCTCATTTTCTATAAAGACCTTTATAAATTTAGCAACCCAAAATGGATAGCCATTGGGATTTCCATCTGTTAACACTGTGATCATGCAACCCTCCTTAATATCCTATACTGAACCCCTGTAAAGGTCTTCCATGGATTCACGTTGTCCACGATATCTTCTAGAACCAATATACATCTCTCTTTCCTCTGCCTATGAAGAATTAATAATACCTTGAGATTGTTTTTGTTCAACAATGTTTATTTCCTCATGTTCATGCGACACATTTTGTGGCCAAATAAATGGATTTTTCAAAGGTATATCTTCCTTTTTTGTTGTTGAAATGATATCACTTTGATTATTGAAAAATGACTCCCACCAAACTGAATCAGCAATGTCAAAGTACTCATATGTATATCTAATACATTTTTAATTTCTTCCAGGAAATCACAATAATTTATATCTCTATTTTGTCTACATGCATTATGAACTTTACCAACTGATTGCAATAACAATATTTTTGATGCAAATATTGGATGATCTAGAATGAACTTCAAAAATTGCAAACCTGGTGACGGTGCCCATTTTGCAGTAGTTGAATACTTCTTGCCCCATATTAGTGTTTTCCCGTCAATTTTTTTGATACGAAATTGATGTTGGAAGCCAATATCATTAAGTTGTTCAATGCATTTCCCCTCACCATATGATCCCAGAATAAACCTTCACATGTCAACAGTTTCTTCCAACACATCAAAAGTAGGCTCTGGCATGTATGATTTCTTAATACATTCAATTAGTGATAGCAAGCTCCCAACTTCCTTCCTCCTCAACGTGACTGAAAAACGACTGAGCATCTGATCAATATGGTCATGAGTGTGCCCAATAAGAAGGAAACCAACCTTTACGTTTTGAAAAATTCTCAATTCAACAAGAATGTTTAGATATCCTAAAACAACCTGATTTTTGTTTTCATGGCAAGTGTTGTCCAATTGTAGATACAAAACTTCAAGAAGATTACCAAACCAATGAGAAAGCACATCATGAATTATGGTTATGGTCAAATTTGCATCATCATGAATATTTGGAGTTGTAAAGTACACCCTTGGCAACATTTTCCCATTGAAGACCATACAACCGACCAAGTGAAATTGAATCAAATTTTCCTCCTATAAATTTTTGGGTGTGCGAACAAAACATGGTAAAAGTGTTTTCTTCTGGTCCATACCATCAATTATCAAACCCAAATATTTATTTGAATTATCATAACACTTCTTTCTATGCTTGTACAACTTCTTCCTTTCGTTTGTTTGTTGTTCATGATGTTCCTGAAGTTCTTTGACAATTGAATCTACACAACATAAAAGAAAGCCATTAAGAAATATGTTTTCGTAATTGATGACTACACAATTTTAAAAGTTAATGTTATGAATGCTTACCTCATTAAGAGGAATTTTATCCACACTATGATCAACTGTGCTTTTCAAATATTGACTTGGAGGATATTCTTCATCTTCCCCTTCTTCAATGCTACTATCATAGCCCTTAGAATTCGGACTGAATGGAAAATTCGACACGATGTTTAATGGATATTCTTCCTCATGTGCATTATCAGTGCTGCTCTCATAGTCCATAGAATTAGGGCTACATCGAAAATGTGACTGTTTACTAATTGAAGATGCTACATCTTGTCCTTTGTCACTGCCACCTTTATACTCATTAGAATTAGGACTAAGTGCATCATCCTATCCTTCATCGCTACTGCTCTCATAGTCCTTAGAATTATGACTAAGAGGACACTGTGACACTCCATTCTTTTGAAATTCATCATCACGCTCTTCATAATTGTTGCTCTCATAGTCCTTAGAATTAGGACTAAGTGGACACCGTGACACTCCAATCTTTTGAAATTCATCATCTCGCTCTTCATCATTATTGCTCTCATAGTCCTTAGAATTAGGACTAACTAGACACCGTGACACTCCATACTTTTGAAATTCACCATCATGCTCTTCATCACTATTGTTCTCATAGTCCTTAGAATTAGGACTAAGTGGATTCTATGACTCTCTATTTATTTGAAATTCTCTATCCCCTCTTTCATCAGTGCTGCTCTCACAGTCCTTAGAATTAGGACTAAATGGAAGAATTGACTTTCTATTCATAGTGGAAGAATTCTCGCTATATTCATCAATGTGAATAGAGTTGTTACGTGATGATGATGTTGATGATGTATAAATCGAAACTTCACTATCAGGACAATCCATCCCTTTCAAATAGAAGATGTTGAATGATACAAATGGAGATTCTCCTAAAGATATTATATAGCTTAGAGAATGAAATTTTCCCTCCAAAAAGTTTGTTAGATTTATTTCCCTTCATTATTTTATTCTACAATTTATTGAAAAATGTAAACTAAATTTTTTTATGAAATAAATCATTATAGTTAAAATTGTAAACTACAACTTCTACATTAATTACTTTAACAGTTAAATTATATAATATTTACTAAACAATTGAATGTTTTTTTTAATTTTTATAATACATTCTAAAACAAATTAATCCGAGATTCACCCCATTGTAAAACAATTCTATAATATTCGCTTTATCATATTTTCCTTCATCGCTATAAAAAATTAACATGTTAAATTTTTTGAAAACAAATTATCACACATTAACCATATAGTAAAACATCTCTGTAATTTCACCTATATACTAAATTTCTGTATCACTATTACTCACATCACATCAAGGTTTCCTGAAGTTCGTTGAAAGACTTGTGAATTTTTGGAGTAGCTACATTACTATCAACAACATATTCAACGAATAATTCTCGCAATTGAAAGGTAAGTTAAATTTTTTCCTTGAAAATTTTCATATTAAATTAGCTTAATGAAGTATATTTTTTTAAATTAATACTTTTTCTGAGTCAAATTAACCAATATGTCCATCGTGAACATGGTGGGCCTAACAAAACTTATGATGGCAACCCACCCCGCGGCACCATGGCG